>WYDI02152949.1:0-233347 GCA_009867235.2 Psittacus erithacus
GACAAAGAAGGGGAAGAGCAGTTTTGGCAGGAGGCTTGCCAGGCTGGTCAAGGATGCTTTAAACTAGATGTGTTGGGGAAGGGGGCATCATTCCATTCCAACACACCCAGTCAGTTGCCAGCACATATCATAAATGCTTGGAGCAATGCAGAGATATTCCACTTACTCCAGCCAAAGAGCCGGGTTCATTTAGAGCTCAAAACCGCCCGATCAAGAGGACTCTGTGGATGAAGCACTCTATAGGCAGATAGGAACAGTCTCATGCTCGCTGGCCCTTGTTCTCATGGGGGATTTCAACCACTCTGATATCTGCTGGAGGGATGGTACAGTCTGGCACAAGCAATCCAGGAGGTTCCTTAATTGTGTGGAAGACAACTTCTTTCTACAAGTAATAGAGGAGCTGAAAAAGAGAGGTGCCATGCTTGACTTCATGCTCACCAACAGGGAAGAGCTGGTTGGAAATGTGTCTCTCCAGGGCAGCCTTGGTTGTAGCGATCATGAGATGGTCGAATTTGAATAGGGGGGGTTGGAACTGGATGATCTTAAGGTCCTTTCCAACCCTAACTATTCTTTGATTCTATATCCAATCTAAACTTCTCCTGTTTGTTTAAGTTTGAATCCATTACTCCTTGTCCTGTCGCTATTGCCCCTAATGAATAGTCCATCCCCTGCATCCCTATACATACAGTCACACATATATATACATACAGCATATGTTCCTGTTTAATTGAAGAAGAAAAGACAAAGCTAATAGAAAGTGTAAGAGAAAGAGTCCTCTGGGATATATAATCAACTCAGGCATTGAGTAACGCTCTGTTCTGAGAGCACATGGACCATGTGATCCCACTCAGAATTAATTCTCTGAGGCCTACTCATCAAAACATCTTCCCCCCCCCCATGTATTCTTCACTTGCATCTGTTGTTTTCAGAAGAAAAAGTATTTGTACAAAAATCTCACAGTTTCAAAGTCCCTCCTGAAATCAACCATCTAAAGGATTTGAATCTCTGGTTTCTGGGGACATGTGTTTTGGCCACATGCAGGGGTGTCTGGTGCTAATGTCATAAGGATTCGTGGCTGTCATTGGAATTACGGGCTCTAATTTTCTCTGTTCCTCTTAACATTCCTTTGCTGACACCACTAGCTGCTTGCTACCTTTATTAGCACAGTTAGTGGGCAACTTTCCAAATCAATTAATGTTATTGTTTCATTTCTTAGGGTTGTAAAAGCAAAAAATTTAAAAGAAATATGTAAGGTTATAATTTATACCATAGAAGATGGTTAAGAGATGGAGAGTAATTAGATCAACTACAGCCACTGAAACCCCATCTGCTGAGCATGCTCCATGAAAATACCTTTCTCTTTGCTTCAAGAAATATTATTAGCTTAAATACCATGGGAAGAGGGGAGGAAAACACAACAGATTTTCATATTGATTCTTCTCAGATACATTTGAAGGAGAAATTGCAAACAGCTTTTCTACATACGGATAGCTTTTTCCTGTTAGAGCCTGTATCCTAAGTTGGGCTTGGTATTGAGGTGGGGAAAGCACCTGTGGCATGAAGTGCTCTTGAGATTGGTTTGATGTTCTACCCCTTTAAAGAACAGCTCAAAGCACACTTCAGAGGGCACCAGCTAAGCAAAGTCACAAGAGGTTTGACTGGGTCTGTGGAAATTGTATCTCTTATGACTTGACTGCAAAGAGAAATCTGCAGGGACCTGAAGGGCCTCCTGCTTGTGGAAGGATGGAGGGATTGAGCTTCTATTTGAGATCACAAGAATGGTATGGGTCTTATGCAGACATTAAAAAGAAGGCTTTCTCTGGCCTGGAATTTCCCTAGGCTAATGATCCCTAGGATCATAGAACAATTTTGGCTGGATGGGATCACTGAAGATCTTGAGTCCAAGCCCCTACTCAAAGCAGAACCAACTATAGTTTTAAATGGGCTTTTTAAGCTGACATGATGGCTAAAGAACAGGTAAGATAAAAGGGCAGCAGCAAAATGGGCTGTGCCCATTCTCACATCAGTTGAACTACCCTGCACCCTCTCTTGGCACAGTTTCAAAAGCTAGAGCAGCCTTCAACTTTGTTATACAGCAGCAAGACAGTAGGGAGTGTTCGTGAGCTGTTATAGCTCCAGTACACGTTGCTTCCATTCATCTTTTATCCTCGAAGAATAAATAGTCTGAAGGGCCTCTAATAATGGTTAAATTTTGCAATATAAATTAAAAGCAAAGTGAGAGAGCAAAAGCCACTGAGACAATAGAAAGCATCTCTCTGCAGGCAGGATTGAAATCAGCTATCCCAGAATCCTCCAGCTGAGCCTGCCACTGCATTGCCTTTTATAGATCTTTTTGCATCAGAACACCTTATTTTCTCATTGGTAAATTGAAGGAATGAGAAATTCTTTCTCTGACATTTAGTCTTGCCTATCTAGATTATACCTTACAGTAAAAGTCTGATAAATCATATTCCAAGTCTCATCTTGTGTTTGTGCGATCATTTAATACTTTAACACTCAGCCAATCCAGGTACACTCTCTGTGTCCATGCATCTCTGTGTATGTATTAATTGAAGAGTCAGTATGCCTTTCCTTACCAATGAATTTAATTTGCCCAGCACTTCCATTAGATTGCAAGTTGTAAAAATCTGTTCTGCCCTTCTGAAACTCTCTTCAATGGTTCCATTTGAAAAATACTTTTCTGCACATGCCATATGCTTCACGTCTGATATAGCTGCATGCTTTCGTACAGCAGCAACATCTTGCTTCCAGTGGTTGCTTCTGTTGACGTCCTGTCTTTGCAAGTTGTATATCTGACTACTATTTTCTCAGTGCTGGATCTTTTTCCCCATGACCACAAAAAAGTGAATGACTTGGGATTTTTTCACTTGCCTTCTTTAAAAACCTAATTTTGACCCCAGAGGCAAACAGCATTCAAGGATTATCAGAAGAAACAAAAAGGAGGCGTGATAGATTTAATGGTTTATCTTTTGTGTTTCTTCAGTAACACTTTCTTTCCCTTTCTTTCCTGAATCAACTCCAGCAGTGGATAATTGGACCAAACACTAAAAACTCCAGTTGTGGAGTTTATGGCATCATTAAGCTTCAGGATAGGACGATTATTACTAGGAGGCAATTCTGATTTTCTGCAGCAGTCAGCAAAGGTAAAAACGATATCAATATATTTGTAATCTTGTGTTGCTGTCTCAGTTATTTAACATGTGTGGAAAGAATAAACTGTGGAAGAGATTCTTACAGTGTTAAAGGACGAAGATTAAGCAAAAAAAAAATGGCTGAGATTTTTAAGAATAAGATATCTGTATCTAAATTAACATTTATATTTAACAACAAAATGATCCTTGAAGAAGTTAACGTGCCAATTTGTGACAGGAACATTAGGTTTATCTGAGCTGAAGTGTTGGAACTTAGCAGTGATTCAAAGACATCTTTGTGCTGTATTGCTAAGCAACCCCATCCTCAGCTTTGTGGCTTGTTAATATCACTTAGCCCCATTTCAAAAGTAAGCTGCAAAAATGAACCTCCTGCTTTAGGGAAGAGAATCAAGGACGCATAAATTTTACTTTTGTAGCCTGTTGTCTGCTTTTAAAGGGCTGTTACAAATGGCAGCTGGTGGGATGGATCAGAAGTAACAGCCTTTTGCAGTCAGCAAGTTTTCTTCCTCAATGTTCAACGCTTGAAGCTTTTGAGATTATCAGATTCCAATAAGAAAAGGAAAGATTGATTTTACTTGCTAAGCCTGCTCTTTCTGCTGGTGTTGAAACCCAGTCTCTGAGCAGAGAGGAATCTTCTCTGCAACAGCTCCGCTCAGAAGCTTCAGTTTGTGTGGGCCTCTGTCCCTGCACTGCTTCTCCTATGCTTCCTTCCATACCACTTATGAGGTCTGATGAGGAGACAGAACTCAGACTAACTTGGAGTCAGATGGTACCTTCAGGCTTTGCACCAGAAACAGAGCTAAGGGGAAGCTTGTCACAGGAGGTGAGGCTCTGACTTTTGGAAAATTTCAGTCCATGAAGACAGAAGCAAGGGGGTGAGACAGTGCAGAAGAGGGAAACCAGGGCACACAAAGCAAGAGAAATGCAAAACACAGCAAGAAAGGAGGTAAGTGGGATCTGAGGGTGAAGAACACACATATGGTGTCACTGGCTACACGCAAACAGTATATTGAACTTCCTTTTAAGATATCCAGGCCTACCAGTTGTCTGTTGCTGGCAGCCACCACCCATCTCAGCTACTTAGTGCTATCAGGACAAAAGCAATCAGCCTACCATGCTCCAAAGACAGCAATAGTAATACCAAAATGCCTCACATACTGGAAAAGGTTTGTGCCAGTTTAGCTTGAATCAGTTTTCATGTTAATTCAAATGACATGAATGACAAAGGCCAGGTGGACCCACAGGATGGAAGAACGACTGAAAAGATGGGATAATCTTTCTTCGGTCCATAAGAGGCATGACTATGTGTTATGTTATCAAGGTCAGAAAGGGTAAGCTCCATTTACTATGGTTATGCTTGTCTTCACAACCGAGCAACTCAGCTTAACACTATTCTGATACTGATTCCCAGCTGACTCGGTTTGAATTGGAGGAGTAAAATTAAATCAGAGCACCCACACTCCTTGGAGCATCAATGAGGCAACACTGTTTCAAAATTTTACCTTTCAACAAATCATGCTGACTTTCCAGGATACAAAAAAAATATCAGTCACTTGGATGACCTTTCTTCCCCTACACCTGCCATGATTCTTCTTACGGAATACACAGCAGCCAAAGTATTCAGGAGAGAGCAGCAGTTCTAAATAGGAACTCTGGAGTAAATCTTTGGACTGCGTAAGTCCAAAGAGGTGCAACACATCAGTGTATATGTGCATACCAGAAACCAAACCATAGTTATACCAGGGATTAATTTAGTTCTCAGGTAATTTATTTCAGAAGGAAAACAAGCAGGGGGGTGGAGGGAAGTGATGTGAACATTTTCCTCCCAATATTGTCAGACAACTACAGTAACCATGGTAACAGGAGGAGCAAAATGTCAGAGATCGTATATCTGATAAACACGTTCTCTAAACTTCCATTTATTACAGTATTAAATAGCATGTTTGTGCTGAGTCCTAGTACATTATTATTGTTACATTGTTATTATCACTGAGGGCCGAATCTACTGATTGAGCATTGAGCAGTTAGTGGTCCTAAATGCAGAAATAATAGCTAGTGGTCCAAAAAACTCCTTGTGGGAAAACAAACATAGATTCCGTGAATAGTCCTGTCTCCCTGGGAGGTTGGTTTGCTGGGGTCTGTTCTTCCTCTAGCATCTCAACGACTGTGGTAAGAGCCTACCATTGCTGTCAGCCGCCATTGCTGCTCCTCTAGCTTCAGCTAGAAAAGCCAAGGTCCCTTCACAGGCAAAATTTAGGTTCAGCCCTTGTCCACATACAGCTGTGGTGGGTTTTGTTCAAGCTTTTCTCCAGAGGACTGGACTGTACCTGACTTCTAAGGTAGAAGACCACTTTGATCCCTGCTATTCATCTGCACACAGACAGAAAGTTCCTGACTGCTCTCTGCCTGCTACCCAGACGTGCTGCAAACCATTAGCAGAAAAAAACAAGAGAGCTCACACTTCTGTGAAGTATTGGCTCCAGCTGTTGTAACATAGTGCCTTGCATATTTTCTCAGTATAGATTCTGAAAACTACTCTCTAGCTCTACTCACCCCTGGGCTTATTGCCAAAGATAAAACCAGACACGTGGTAAATCTGATGCCTTGTGTAGAATGAAGAAAAAAAAAAGGGCAGTTCAGGGGCATGAGGTTGAATCCTAGCAACTGCTGCTCAGTGCTGAAAGTACATGAGGAGATGAAATGAAATCTTTTCTGTATGGCCCCACTATGTGTGTTTTCCTAAGGAACATGTAAGTCGATGCTGCCTCCGTCCTACTGGACTTCATGTGAATGGACAGTATCACCAGACAGCAGAGTCAGAAAGTCTGTCAAGTTTCATGGCAGGGTCAAGGGGGGAATGAAGAAGAAATTCAAGCAATGTGTAGTCCTCCTGAAAATCCAAACTGAACATGAAAGGTTCCCATAGCAGGGAGATCTGACAATAATTTTTGTTTTCTGAATCAATCCTCCTCTTCTTCCTCTTTCATTCTCCTCCCTCCCTAGAAACAAAAGGTTTTTTCTCCTTTGGATTTTTCCCAAGTCTTTCCCATTCCCATCTGATTCTAAATTGAGATTACACCAAGATGCTTTACACGGTGAGCATTGACTCAGCATTCAATAGCAAACATGTTCTGATTTTCTCCCCTTGATTAATTTTGTTAGGGAGGTGATGAACTCGACCTCTGACCTTCCCTCCCTGCCTGTCAGTTGGCTTTCACTGATGCAGGCAGCTTTTAAGCAACTCTAGTAGCTTAATCATCCCTGCAGAGCCTTTTTGTGGCTCAGAATTGCACATCTTTTATCCGCAATGGGAAAGTGAGACTAATGACTCTGAGTGGCCTCAGTGATTTCAATATTCATGTTGTGGGTAGATGTGCAAATATTGATAGAAAGGCCTAGTGTATCACACTGCAACATTGCTAATTAACTTCACCTATGGTCCTTGAAGCCTATGCTGTGTAAGGTTAATCACATGAGAAGAGTAAAATTGTTCTTTTTTTGTCCCCTCCATTTCTCATAAATGTTATCACTCTACTCATCCAGCATCCACAGCAATGCTTTTCAATACTGCTGCATTTTTGCAGTCTAGACCCTGGAAGCCTGCTTGAAACCCAGCCCTCCTTTCTGGACCTGAAGCTTCACCTCCTCTTGAAGCTTAGTCCAAAGAGCAAGAATCTCTCAGTCATGCCTCAAAGTTCAAGCTTTTAGTGCTGCAAGGACAACACACGTGACTATATAATCTCTCAAGATACACTGCCTACTGCCCTGCAGGTCAGATGAGAGGGCCTTGCAGAGAGCAAGCTATGAGGAGCACCTCTCAAGTAACAGGCAGAGCATACTTGGCAAACCAGGCATATCCCCATAGATCAAAGCATAGGTGTCACCAAGGCATAAGGCCTACGGCTGGCCCTGAAGCAGACACATGTAAAGCTCTGATCGGGTGGTGTAGGCACAGACTTATACCTCCTCTCCTAGTACTTCAGGACCACCTTTCTGAGATGCTGAGGGCCAGAGGTACCTGAGTGAGCAAAGCCACGTGTGAGCTTAATAGGATTTTTCTCACGTATTCTGAGAGGGCCTGTTGCTCACATGTGGGAAGCAACAGGCCTTCCCCATGTACTCATTCCATCTATTCCTATCCATGTGTGTCTATCATAGTCAGTGTGGGCAGAGCTGAGCATTTCTCTAGCTTTTAGTAATTATGCTGCCAAGGCTGCAAACCCTCCAGGCACCAGTAACTGAATAGAGCTCTCCTCCCACATTGTCTAATGCACATCCTTCTTACTCAGTCACCTGCCAGTACTTTTACCTTTCCTCTAGCTCCCTGTTGATGATTCTGTAATGCTTTCTCAAGCATATTAGCTCTTTGCTATCTGCACACTGGAATTAATGTGTCCAGTGGCAGCACCTGGAAGCCTCAATGGGCCGAGAACCTGCTCTGTCAAGCACTGTGCAAATAAAAACTAAAAAGAGCAGGTTTTGTTCAAAGAGCTGGCAAAGAACTGTCCACAGCTTGATAAAATAAGTGGACACTTTAAAAAGGCTACCAGTCAAAGTTTTGATTTAGGTTATAATTTGTAAAAGTCCTAGGGTTTAAATGACAAGAATAAACAGACCTGTGAAGAAAGTCACACCTTTTTTTCTTCTATTAATAGTAGAGGGTACTTACATAGACAAACAGAAAGAGTCCTAGACAGTTGCTGGGTGAGCTGGCAGTCATATAGCTTATTTGACCAGGGAAGCTATTTATCAGAAGGGGCTGCTATTAAAGAGTACAACGGTGTTTGGAAGAGCAGACTTTACTGTGCAGGGCTGGCTCTGAAAATCCTTAATCCTGAGAGGAGGTTCACTGGCACTGGCATGTTAGCAGGTCAAGAGGAAGTGAGCTCAAGAAAACCTCAGCCGCTGGTGTGTTCTGACAACCTGCCTGCCAGCAGGATGACCTCTTGCACCTTCCAGCTGAGGGCTGGGGCAGCTTGTCCTTCACATCACTTTGGCTCCTGGAGGTCTCAGCTGAGACCATGTAATCCAGCCTTCCTAACCCGGTTTATGAGAGCTGCTTTACAAGTCTAACAAGCGAGATTCACCGGGGTCACCTGGCACCCTCTGTATGCTGTCTGCATCATGGCCCATTTGCTCACACCTCCAAGCAGAAGTGACATCTGAACTCAAAGTAAATTACAAGAGAATCCCTCGCTCGCTCAGACTTGGTAGTGTGTGTGGTTCATAATAAAGATTCATTTCCACTGGACTAACAGCTTGAGTAGGCTTGGGCAGAACAGATTTGCACATAAAGAGCGTAGGGGCCAGCATTATTTTCAGTTCCACTAGATACCCAAGTTACAGGCTATACAACCTTGTCTTTTCTTCCTATCTGTCTTGGCTGCTTGAAATCACTGGCTGGTCCTTTAGCTCTTAAGTCCTTAACTTTGTATAAACACATCCTAATAAAGAACAGCTCCGTAAAATTAACTCCTTTTAAGGGATCCAATGTCACTGAGTAATTACCCTCACTTAGCTCTCAGACATGCCAATAGCAGATTTCTTCCCAATCTTGGAAGAAATCTTGGAAGAGAAATACAGTCTAACATGCCCTTTGGAGTTCCATAAGGCTAGCCGTATCCTTGGGAAGGGAGCTGCACTGGCTGCATTCAATTTTGTGCAGAAGGAAAATAAGAACAAATTCACTACACTTTGTCCCTGACATATTTTGCTTTTGTCCTCCTGGTTGCTGTGGAGAACTGAAAGCGAAACAAATCTCTGCTTTGCACATGCTCTATACTCTCTTCTCTATTCCCTGTAGTTATACAGGAAAGCTGGGGAGCAGCTGAGCCAGAGCATAGCACATTGCAGTTCTAAGGGTTACCACTAGTTGTCTGTAATACGTTGCTGAAATATTTAGCAGCATGTTCAAGAGCAAGTGTGTATGGGGGATGCTCTGGGGAAGATGAGAGGCGGGAATAGGCAAAATGTAAATTCCCTATCAGACAAATAATGAGGGCATTGCTATCAGTGAGAAGTGCCACTCTTGCAAGAAACTGATTCAACTGAATCCATGTTGCTGAGAGAAGATAAGGAGGGAAAAAGAAAAAAAAAGAAAAAAAAATAATACTGAGCTATACCAGCTTTATAGACCTGTGTTCTTGTATACTTGCACATATGCAAATCAAGCAAGGGGTTTACTGATGATACAAACTCCAAAGGGAGCACAGCATATCTGACCCGGGCAGTGAAGAAAACAGAAGCTGAGGGCTATATGTGGGAAATGGAGAAGGATCTGAGTCTGTGAAGAGATGCACCAAAGCAAAACTGGAGAAAGTGAGAAAGAAAGACAGTTGAGTGGAAAGTAGGTCAAATTACCAAGCACAGAGAAGGATCCAGCAATCAGCAGATCTCCCAGGGCAAAATCAAAGGCCCCTTGACATGGTAGTCTTTTTCTGTAGAATAATCTTCCAACAATCACCTATCGAAAACCACCCAAAATCTTCACTACTTTTCTCAATAATTAACACTCCCCCGGCTCATTTGCTGCATTAAAATATTAAAATTAAAATGGACAATCTCTCAACTGGAGGTAAAAAAAAAACAAAATAAAAAAGAAGGGCATTACATCCAGAAATGACAACCTGGCAAGATGGCAAGGCAATCAATAGGCAATCAGTTAACAGATGAAGGCAATCAATAGGCAATCAGTTAACAGATGAAAGTGACAGTTCATTACAGCAAGTAGGTGTACTGAATGGTAACTCGAAGGAGCTAGGTAACAGAATGTATGTTTTGGCTGAAGCCAGAGTATACAAAGAAAGGGCTTGCAAACAAACAGCTTCCCAAATTTCCCATTGGAAATTAGTGTCAGGGGTGGGCTAGAGTGCACTAATTGCAGGCTATGTCAGTGCTGTGCCCCTTTGGTATGGGTATAACAGGGGCTGCAGACATGGTCATGTAACTGGGTTGAACTACATGGATGAAAGCAGAAAACCTGCATCTTTGACTCCAAGGATTACTGCTTGGAACACAGATATAACAGGGAAAAAAAATCTGATGTTTACAGTGTCAAAAGCCTCAGTGGGATCAGATTTATTTTCCTCCTCTGCAGATGTAGTGGTTATTAATAGGAACAGTCAGGGTACTCTGGGAGCAGCTCTTGCAGTGATTATGCCTGTGACTTTAGTTGATTTTTTTTGTACATGGTTAAGGCCTCAGATTCTGCCCTGAACAAGTTCTTCCCACTCATTTGCCTCCTTGAGCAGCACGATTCCACTTCAGTTGTGTCCTCACTGGAGCGCATGGGTGCACTTGGCAGAGGACTATCCAAAAGACACCATATAATTTCTGCAGAGAAAATTCCCCAAATATTGCAAAGTCCAATCCTTCCAGATGCCTGTGCCTCAGCTGTCTTTACTGCAGTCATCTCATACTTACCAAGAGCATTAAATGGATCTGGGAACAAATGCCATTCTCCTAGGAAGATCAAGGAGCACTAGATGCTTTTGTGAGGAATCCCAGGCCCTTCATTTCCCTACAGAGCTCTCCACTACAGCAGAGTTTCACTCTGAAATAATGGACACAGGAAAAGATACTGGTTAGGATGATGACCTGGGAATTCACAAGTAGTTTTACAAAATCCTGTAGTACCTCTCCCTAAAGACAATGTCTTCTCTGTCTTAATATTTGATAATGAAGCAGTAAAGCACCTTTTCCTGGTTCTTTGGATGTTCCTCTCTCCCCTCCTTTAACACCTGAAGAAGTCTTATAAATCACACACAAGCCCTTTCAATTTATCATTATTCTGATTTAATCAGGACAGCTCTAGAGAAACTACTGCCTGATCAAAGCAAAGGAAAGGCAGAGTGTACTGGCCTATTTTATTTTGGGTTTTTATACATATATATGTATGAGCAAAGAAAAACAACCTTGCAATAACAGCAGGAAAGCAAAGAAACAAGAAAAACAGCATAGTACCCAACACTGACAATGCAGAGAGACAATAACCTTTGGGTAGAAATAGTGGCTTTGGCCATGATCATCATCCGATATTCAAAAAAAGGTAATTCCCAGTCTCAGCATAGAAGATGTCAATACAACTGCTTTAATGTGGTCATAAAACACAGACAAGATTTGAAGGCTCATAATTCTTTCATAGAGATATTGTTTAAATATTTAATGCCCACATTAATGAGATTCTAATCCTTTTGGAATATGTGAATTTGCACTCATTTGCATTAATTCTGACGCGCTGGCAGTCTTGTTAAACCTCATTATAAAGATGCCATAGACAATGGCTTGTTGTCAGTGGGAGTGTTAGCTAATTCTCACCACAACGCCTATGCCAACAACCCTACCACTTGAAAAGCAGCCTTCAGTGCATCAAGATAAAGCGAGATAGAGCGCTCCTTCTATTTCAAGAGCAGGGGCTGGACATTTGAACTCTGTGAGCCGTGCTCCAGGATGCCCAAAAGTGGGCACCAGAGAAAGGAGGCAGTACCAGAGGTGAGCACTGCTGTTACTGTGGCAGATCTGGGGTTTTCACACTTCGGAATCATCCAGAAAGAAATCCCTCTGAAGTCTAGATGTAGCTGGCTGAATCATTAATCTGCAGTATGAGACATCTAATACTAAACAAAGTTGGCCATAAAACGTAGCTGTTCAGTGAATCTCTTGCAAAGAAAAGCTGTTAGAAGAATCTCTTAGTGATTCACTAATAGACTCCCAAGCACTGCATACAAGCAAAGAAATCAAGTCCAGCTTTGATACCCGACTGGCAAAAGGCAGTCAAGACAAAGACTTTCCCACAGCAGCAATCAAACATTTCTTGTTTCCAAACACAACAGAGTCTGTGCTACATTAGAGACCTTTAAGTGTTTTTCTTCTAATAAATGCAATACACATAAAGCCTTCAAACTTTCTGCAAGTTCAGGAAAAAAGAATATGCACCTGAAGATGTTTATGGTTATTAGATTTTTTTTCTGTGACTTTTAGCTTAAATATTAATATTTCTTTTTGCACAAAGTGCTTTACATTTCCTGCACTACTGGAAGGCACAAAACCTTTGACAGAATGTACTGGCTTCAGCACAACTATTGTCTAATCAATGTCAGACGGCACGTCTGGGACACAGCTTGTTTCACCACTGTAACAACAGACCCCTTTCAGCTAAGTTTCTTTAGCTAAGTACCAAAAGCTGCAGTCCTAGGTTTCTGTAGCACACTAAGAGACAAGATCTTCAGCTGATAGAAGTTAATAGGTCCTCTTGCAGCTTTGCATCAAACTACTAAGTTCTATACTCACTTGGCTCTTATTTGAAAGGGTAGGGCAGTTTCCACTTCTGTTCAGTATCTGGACTGAACCAGATGGCCATATCTGGAAGCCATAGACTTAGTTTGGGACAACTCACAGCAATCTTTCCTCATGGGAGGGAAAAAAAAAAAGAGAGCTTGTAACTCTTTCCTGTGGCAGGATTTTGTTGGTTTGGGGGTTTTTTTACTACTGGTTTTCCAAACAAAGATGACTGTTTATACACAAGTAATACGCCAAAATCCTAACTGAAAGAGTAGGCTTGTTCAGAGATTAAATGACCTTCCTATGATAACACAGTGTTTCTGATACCATCAAGAATTGGAACTTTTACTGCAATTCCAGCATCAGTGCCATGATTACAGATGGAAGGAAAACACATTTTTCAGGCAGTAGGTTTCTATGTAATAATTTCACATAACTAAAAATCATTCTCATACTGGATGAGTTTGGAGTTTCTCTAGGTTACATTACAGCCCATTCACTCTGTTTTCCCTTTGCAAACATAAAAGACCCCTCTACTAACAAAAATCTCTTTCCATGAATGTTTATGGGTCACTTCTTCCTATGCCCATTACTCCCCAAAACAAGCTGACCTTCAGCCATAGCCACAGTGTGTTAAGGCCTGTCCAGATGTGCAGCTGGACTATAAAGGTTTTCTTCTTTAAGAGATCTGCTTCAGAAATCATCTCTTAAAGGAGAAGCAAATGCAGCAGAAAACAGAAGACGAATTACTAGTACAGGACTAGGATTAATGCAATAAATGCTGAAATATGTACAAGTTCAGAACATCACATTGGCAAGGGGACACATGACAGAAAAAAAGCAGAAGCCTGAAACAGTGCAGGTAGTGATGACTTTAGAGATCCAGCTCAAACTCCAGCTTGGCAAAAGTCACACAAATGCATTTCATGTACCAGAGATTGAACAGATGCTTGGTATCAAAGTCAGAGCCAAAGATGGAGAGAGGAATGACATGACAGATGCAGGCCTATAAGGACTACAGAGGGTGGGCAAATCAGGCTCACAGAGCCAAGAGAATAACAACTTTTTATATTTTTTGATCTATGCCTTCTGATTGTTCGATCCATCATGTTCATTTGAAGGGCAAGAGAACAACTTAAACAAAACAAAACAACAGCCACAAGAAAACAAAAAACAAACAACAAACAAAAAACCCCAAAATATCCCCAAATAAAAAACATATAAACCTGCCTGGAATCCTTCCTTTCTCCCAATTTTTATCCTTCTTGGACTTCTACTACCACATTTGGCTTGGTCACCTATTTATTGTGGCAGTAACTAATTCATAGAGTAACATGAGTTTTGGTCCTTTTTTCCAGCCTATGCAATTATACAATCAGACACAATATTTACATCATCCAGAACAGGGCCTTCAATCAAAGCATCTCATATTTCAGCTGAGTGCCCTACATATAAGCCACTGGATACCCCAGGGTCTCCCCTATTTCTTCCACCTCATCACGGTTTCCTTCACAACTGGGACTTTTCATATGAAAAGACTGAAACTGCTGAAAAACTGATGGCTACACCAAATCTTTGTGATTTGTGCCTTGTCTGGTAAACATATTAGGGAATAAAGCATTGTCTAGAGCTACCCTTGTGTTTAGCACATCTATTTGAGTTTCAAAGCCAACTTAGTAAGTGTCAGCAATCAGTGAGTTAATGCAAATAGGAAGAGTTCTCTGCAGACTCACTCACAATTGCATTGGAGAAAAGCACTCCAGGAACTACAGACTGAGCTGCATGAATTATGTCTGATTATCAAAATAACTCAAGTATTCTTGGCAGGCAGAGAGCTGGGGTAAGGGTTCAAAACGATGCTCTAATACCATTAACTAGAAGCCAGCAGACTTCCCTTGAGGATCTTTGACTGCTGGATCTTTCCGCTTTTATCCTTTCTTTCCTGGCAACATTAACAATCCAGACTGTGGAGGATGTCAATCAGGAGGTAAGGAGTTAAACAGCCCAGGAAAACCTCTGAATTTATGCTGCAGGTCAAACACATTTCCCCGGGACAACGAGAGAGCTGAGCACATTTACACGGTTGGGTTTGTTTAATGCTTTTTGGAGGAATCATAACCAGTTAAATACCCAGAGTATTAATGCTTTAAAAATGATTGAATATAAATATAACAGAAGATAAAATCCAGTTGGCTTCCAGGACGATGAAGTTGGAGGCTATAGAACCTCATTTGAACAGAACAGCTCTATACAGATGTTCACTTTGACAGCACATTTGGAGGAGATTAAAAAGTGTCATATAATGGAATTTCATGGACCAGATCCTGAAGAGCTGCACAGTGACCCAGATACACTAAAGGCTGTAGTATTATATTCATTTACAGTCATTCAGACATTTGAATGTCTGATTAATTTTAAGTTCCTGGTTAGCTTCAGAGCTGGTACCCTTTTTACTGGTTCTCTTCAGGGGGTTTCTTCTTTTGCTCTGAATTATTGTATAATTTAAGGACACATGATGGCAGTTCACACAGCCCTTGGGTCCTGCGATTGCAAAGGCAGCATTATTCAGCTATACCCTCACAGTGGAAACACACTTTTTAATCCACTGCTAGACCTACTTGAAGGATCAAAAGGGTTTTCTCACTTTCTAGCTACTTTGTTGAACAGAAGCATCACATGATTTCAGCTTCAGCAAGTGCTTCAGGTCTCACTGTGACAGCAATAGGGTAACATCCCACTCAGATTTCAATTCATTTACCTGATGTGATTTGAATTGTCTAAAAAGAGATTCACCAGAACTCCGCTCTGTTGCTGCTCTGTGACATACACCAAGTTTACTTAATTTTCATTGTGATAGGGACATGCTGAACATGTCATGCCAATAGATGTAATGGTTACATGACTATTATGTAGAGTCATGAAACAGAAGTGACCTGTTCCCATGGCATATCATGCTTCTAAATGGATGCTGGTCCTCTGCTTACGCGTCATATTTCACCACATCTTTAAACATAACGGGATCTCCTTAATCCTTTGCTTACGATCACTATATGCCCACTGTCTGCCTTCTTACTGGGAGTAGCAGCACTCAGTGTCTGTGTGGGCTTCTGTGATGGGGACCATGTGACAGTCAGTTTCCAAGATAGTCAACTGAAAGATGCCTGTCTCCTTAACAGTACACCTGGTTGTGTTTTGTTAAAACTGAAGCAAGTCACTGTGATAATGGAGAATGCATCCAGCTACCATAGGAACAACAGGACATTACTAAGCCTGATTCAGATAGTGTTTTCTGCTACGACAAGTGGTATTTCAAAAGAACTGTAGATGAAAGCCTTCGTAACATGAGCCAAGGCTAGCAGAAGCCTCAAACAAATGCACATGCATATTGCAGTATGTCATGTTGCTATGCTAGCACAAGGATCTCTTCCAGACATTTCCAAGTGTTTTGTCCATTTTGCCTTTGAATAAGTCCAACACATCATCACAGTGTTCAGTGGATGAAGGCGGAGCCTGCTTGTATCCAGATATGTTTATACAACTGGATGACAAGAGTGCACTCCAGACCTCACTGGAGCCAGACTAGACTTAAACGTTAGGAACAACAAAATATAGCAAGCTAGCACATCTGCAGGTGGCCTAACATTTTCCTGAGGGGTGAAAGCACATTTTGAAAACAGAATGGAGTTGATGAAGAAAGCATCACCCTGCAGAAGCTCCTCTGTGCCCTTTATAACAACGTGCCACTGCTTCCCACAGGCCTTTAAAATATGCATCAAAGCTAGCAGATGCTTAAATAGCAATGGGCAACTCAGCAAAACACGACAGCTTGGGTTTTGAAAGGCAGTGCAGGCACCATTTCTCCTTTCTCGAATACCTACTGATGAAGTAACACATGTTTAGAAATGTACATAGCTTGGTTACGGTGTATCTATGTGACCTCATTTGAACCGGCTGGCATCTAATATTTAGGAAAAAAAATCTGGTCTCATTTGCAGGCAAAGGATCCTACCTGCTTTTGAAATTCAGGGTCTGGCTGTGATCTCCACAGAGGGTTCTCCTTGCTGTATAGGAAGGAAGCCAGGCCTTGGCATAATCACAGGTCCCACTCATCACAGCTATCAGCATACAAAGCCTTATTTAGTGCTGCAAATCCACCTAACATGCTGAAGAAATGGTGGCATTTGGACTAATTAAATGGATTCTTAGCATTGCTTCATTGTGGATATTAAATATTCATGTGCAGGGACTTCAGGAAAAGAAGCCACAGGCTTAAATGCTGTGTATAGAGATTAGGTGACATCAGAGTTTAAATACATGTTTGCAACCTCTGCTATAGCAATATGGTGGAATCCAGCACTGCTTAGATAAGACAAGCGAAATGCTGCTGCAGCGTGTAGAGAAGTACGCAGGTAGCACAGTACCGCAGTAGCTCTGCAGTAGCTTAACTGGAGACCAAAAGGAACAGCCAACAGAAAAGGGATTTCTTCCTTGTCCCTAATTCACCCCGAAAAAAAATACTGAGTCAAGATAAAAGACTCCCATATAGGAATATCCACGCCATCTGTTCAGTCTGGGGACGGAACTCACCCCACCTGCTGCTCACAAGCAGCACAGCAAGATAGACTGCGAGAGTATGTGGGAGGGTGCTTTTGCCTAATTACCTCAGCCCCTGTACACTGCTGAAGAGGGATGACCAAATATGCTGAATAGCTGTGGACAAATCTGATGTGATTAATTTTACATCCTGTTAACTGTCACTGGAAAAGTGACAAAGCATCATTTACATAGCTGGTGACTACTTGTTTGAGCTTAGAGCTAAATCCTCAGCTGAGGATGCGTTTTGTTGCATAATTCTCACACGGTTCAAAGGCCAGGGTTTATCTGCTGTGGCCTTTGCACTATAATTAATACCAAAACAGACTCACAATTCTTTACAGTGTTTATCACTCCAGCCAAAATAAATGCAGGAGGCCCTAATGAGCTGCTAAACTTGCTAAATGGAACAGAAGCTCAAAGAAAGTACCACATAGGAAGTTCATTTTTAAAATACAGATAGATTTTAGGTTAAGTCTTACAGGAAAAAAGAGGTCCACGGGTTTGGAAGCTCCTAGCTGCTGTGATTTCTTCCAAATATCTAAATTTCCAATTCCTATCCGATTAAAGCATTTATGTATATTGATATTTATTACTGAGCACTAATACTATAATCGTACAAACATCTATCTGGTCAGAGACCAAAGCAGAGTGTGTTTCAATGAGCAGAATATTCCACAAGTTTCAAGACATGCCCAGCTCCTTACTCTTACTCTGGATTCTTGCTTTGAATCCCCCTTTATTCACTTTGCCAGGGGAAATGTCTGCCAAACACTGATCTCTCCAAATACCTTACATAGGAAAATAAATTCCTCCATACCCCTCCTCCCCCCCCTTTTGAGTCTGAGAGATATTCTCATCAGTCTGCTTTTGTGCCTACAAAAAAAGACATCCCACCATTCAGTCACATGGGAGTCTATTTCAGAAATGCCCCAGCTCTGGAGGAGCAGCTGGTACCTTGGATGAGGAACCAGGGCATCCACACAGTGCTTAGCTCAGCAACCGCATAGCCCAGGGAGTCTGTAGCAGAACCAACACAGACAGAGGCACAAGCAGGGGGACTGGCTCACTGATGAAACACACTGACAAGAAATTAAGGGCATCGCACACACAGTGTCACACGGTGTTTAGGTCTAGCCAGTCAGTCCTGCATGTATTCATACCATGCTGACTCCTCTGACCAATTTAAGCATCCTGAGTATTCAGAAGTTATGAACAACATTCACCTCTCTTCTCTTCATCTCCTGCACCACAATAATGTCAGAAGGAATCTGCAAAACGAGAACACGATAGTAGGATTACTGAAACAACTCCCCATTTCCTTATAATTAACAGACAACCCTGGGATCTAGATTGTTTCTGCATTAATACACCATTCCAAAACTCAGCTAGAAAATAAAAAGAGAAGCCTGGATTGGCATGCCTAGGGCAAAGCTGAATTTAACATGCTAGAGTAAAGGCAAAGAATAGATATAATATGAAAAATATAATTTAGCCCCCTTTTATTTTCCTAGAAATTTCACACTAAGTGGTTGGCTGGCCCCCTGCCAAAGCTTGATGCATTAAAGGTCATGGTGGCTTCAGAATGGCCATAATTTCTTATGCTGAGCTTGCATAGTTTGATTGTTAAAGTTTGTAGAAATACGTCATATCAGAGCAAGGAACTCTAAGCTAATGCCTGTCCGTTTATAGGACATAATGTTTCTATATGCAGAGAGGGACTTTGAAGTGCAGCCTTGGAAATACCGAAGGATTGCTTTTCCTTCTGAACCAACAAATCTTATGAATAGCGAGATACGGAGCAAAGGAACAGAGACGCCTGCGCGAGATGTGACATTCTGGGAGGGGAGAGAATGAGGGATTGAGAGGTTAAGCCTCCCGGGCGCTCTGCAAAGCCCCCATGTCTGGCAGCTACTGTGCAAACGCAGCATTTGCCTCAAAAAGGGAAGAGGCAATTCCTCTCTGACCACCCCACCAGACTCCCAGACCTGCCACAGCTTGTCTCTTTCCTCTGAAACAGCAGGGATTCTCCTTCTCAGAGCCACTCTTTCATAGTCTGTCACACACGCTCACAGTAGCACGTCCGCACGATCAAGTGTAGGTAGCCAGAGCAGCAGGGAGCCAGAGGCACGCCAGTTTCACAGGTGAAAGATGCTGCATCATCTCTCTGTTACAAACACCACTGATCAGGTTTACAGGAGTGTGCCAGGCTTTGCTGCCCTTCTGCCCCCATTTTCCTGTGTGCAGACTCTTCATGCCACAAAACTAATCCTTTTCTGGTCTGAAATAGTGCAGAATTAGGAGGCCTTTTGCAAGACACAGAGGCTTTGAAGAAGGACCTGAATAAGGTGCTAGATACGTCAGCAGGAGGTCACCTCAGTACCTTTGTGTTCAAATGGGTCTTCTATAGAATCTGAGTCTTCATGATGTTCCCAGTGAGAAACAATGCTCCTATCTCGATATGGGTGTTATTTTTTCCTACCATTTATACCAGAAATGCATCTTGCTTGCTTTCTTATAAATCCTCTTGGTAATGTTAACAAGCAACAAAAAGGAGCTGACCAAATAGGGATGTGTGTGAGTGTGCATATAGGATAGTGTGCCAGGTAATGAATGAGACCTGAGCAGGTCTGCACATACCATAACAGATAGCCATCATTATGGCCTCTTTTCCTCCCTCCCAATTACTGCCCTTCTTCTGTGTCCTGGTTCTGAATCTGCAAATGGCCACTGCTGCTAACAACTGATATTCTGCATTCTGTACTATCCTTATTGTGATTTAATTTCCTCAATTACTGCTCCTAACAGCTAGCTAGAAAAGTTCATGACCTACATGACTCTTTGGTTAAAATGGAAATAATGTCATTGCATGTGCTACTTGACATTTGGGCACCCTTCATAAGGGCTCCACATGAATTCCAAGTTTGGATCTCCAGAATCATTAGAAAGAACATCAGCAACTCAGTGCTAGCTGCTTCCATGCTGGTTTTGTCATTTGGATACAGGATATTTTCCCGTAGAGTAGTTGTTAGCATGTTGTGTTTAGCTATATAAATTTCTTCTTCCCACCCTCCTTTATTTAACAATTCCACAGTCTTAGAAGCAATTGGCAGTTGCGCATAAGGACATATGAAGGGTATGTGCGATTGTGACCTAACATACTTAAAATCAGATTTAGAAGCACCAGGAAGGTTGGGAAAGAGCTTGGGAAGTCAGCCAATTGCCTTCTTCTCTTTTTAACCAAATGGGCACAAAACTGTTGGGGGTGGGGGAAGGGTCAACTCATCTCATATGCAAGATGTACCTGTGACAACAAGGTACAGTCAAAAAGGCACTCACTTTCCACTAGCTAGCCAATGGGAATGTCACCATCAGTGTTAACATTCTTTGAATAGAGATGTTAATTTCCCTATGCTTTACTCCTATATTAAGTAGAAGTATTAATACTTTCTTATCTGGATACTTCTTCTAGTTGAGCTATTCATGAGCTACACCCACAATGCCTGAAATAACAGTGGCTGAACATTACCCCACCCTGTTAGTCATAGAATTCCCCTCAGTCTCATGACTTCACCACTCGGAGAAGGATAGGACAGGGCTAAATTAGATAAAAGGTAGTCTGAACTGAACTAGACAGAATTAACATGGAAATGGGGTGACCTGAAATAAGGGAGAAAGCCACAAAGAAAAAACCTGGGGAGGGGGAAGGGGAGCCCAACCCACCCTGCAGATGTGCAGTCCTACATCTGAACATTCTCCTGCTCTTGTCTACTGAGGGCTTTCTAAAGGTGGGAATACTCCCTACTGAGAACTGGTTTTCTACAACTTTAAGCTGAATTGCTTTAAAAATAGATAAAGCCTGAACTTTGTTTTCTTTCAATTTCAGTGTTCAGAGAAGTAGAAAGAATTGATACATCAGTTGTAGCAGAGAGGCAAGAATTTATGACTATAGAAATGCTGAGGCACTGCAATAGAAAGAAACATTTAAGCCTTCCTACTAAAGTTCCTCATATTAAAAAGTAATAGAAGTTCTAAGTTCTTCCGGGCTCTACTTATTTCATCAGAGCAATACCAATAAGTAGCAATTTGTCACAACTGGAGTGCTGAAACAATCATCCTTCATCTTCAATGAGCAACCCCCTGAAACAGCGTGGAAATAAAGGTGGGGAGATCTGCATCTGCTTTATTCAGAAGGACACAGTGCTACCTTTTGGTAGTCTTTCTTTCTGTGATTTCCCTCTGTCTCTCAACTGATACAAAAATGTTGGGCTTAACTCTTCTAAGACTGCATGGATGGGATGAATCTAGGTGGAAATCTGTGTGCTGGCATACTATGTCCACAACTAAATTATGAGCTTTCTAGTTATTCTTTAGAAGTCAAATTTATGCTTACAGAAGCACTCCTAATAAGTCTGAGCCAGTTTTCACTTCATTTACTATATTTGTGTCAGAATGGACATGTTTCTTACTACAGTATGGGATTACCAACCTGTGTTTGATGAATGGATGAGTAGTAGACTAGTAACTCCTGAAATTTGCTTCTTAATAGGTCCAACCTCACTACTATCTATTTCTACAACATTTAAACTTGTGTTTTTCACAGTTTCCATTCACTCAGCATTTCATCAAGCAGTCAGCTCCATTATCATAAAAGTAAAATGTGATGGAAAAGGAACAAGAACATTAGCAGAAGATCCAAGGGCTTGCACAGGACTGTTGCCACCTGATGCTACAACTCCCCCAACTCTTATTACAATGACTACAATTACTCCAAACTTACTTGAGCTTCAAAATGTGGTATCTGATCTACTATAATTCTTTCAATTGCACAATCCTTTCTAGCCTCTTCCTAGGTTACTTTTGGTCTTACATCAGTGTTTACAGATTCACATATTTCAAGGATAAATCAAAGGATTTCCCACCTATTTTACAGTTCAGCACCCCTGACTGTGTTAAATCTATTGACCTTCGCTCCACCTTTGTTCCTTCTGCCTCATTTTGTTCTACTGTTTCTTCAGTTTATTCTTACTGATGTCAGCTCCCATTTTGCTTGGTTTTACTCTTCAATCTCATTTTTTAGACAGTGTTACAGACATTGTTATTGCTGGGTCTCCTTATCAAGTCATTGCATTTGACTGTCTTTGGAGACAGCAGTCATAAGGTAATAGCTTTAAACTGAAAAAGGGTAGATTTAAATTAGATATTAGGAATAAATTTTTTACTGTGAGGGTGATGAGACACTGGAGCAGGTTGCTCCCTCCTTGAAAATGTTCAGAGTTAGACTGGACGGGGCTTTGAGCAACCTGGTCTAGTGGAAAGTGTCCCTGGCCATGTCAGTGGGGTTGAAACTACATGATCTTTAAAGTCCCTTCCAACCAAAGCCATTCTATGATTCTACGACTTGGAAGGATTTCATAAATCTGGTTAGGGCAAGACATGATCTGCTTTTCACAAACCCTTCCTACAGGATGTCTGTTCAACCTCTGCTAAATCCAATGCAAACCCATTAATAAAGAGGCCAATTCATGCAAGAATTGCAGAGCTCATCAGTTAGAGACTGTGCTTCAAGTCTGATGAGCCCTGGTGCAGGACTTTTGTGGACTCAGTGCCTGTAATATTCACCATATTCACTGAAAAATAGCTTAGAAAATTCTGCTTTTAGTGTCTGTGCAAGTAGGACAGCTCTCCAGAGAAAATGATGCTCTCAGACAACCCCTGCAAACACCCATCAATGCCATGAAAACTGCATATCCGTTCTATCTTGTCAAACGTTAATTGCGTTTGTAAAGCTTTGCTTTTTTACCACCCCCACACCTTTATACACCAAAAGCTTTTTTATGTAAAAATAAAACCTAGTTTTGCTTTTGGGGGGATTTTAATAGAGGGGTGTGGGAAGCGCTTAATATTCCATGCTCAGCTCATGTTTTCCCACCCAGGTAAGAATAGGATGGAGTCTCCTGTTGTCACACAGGAAGTACCACACAAGTAACTGATGAAAACAGGCCCAGCAGTCTTAAGATCACAATCTGCAGGATAGCAAAGGCAATGACACACACACACAGAGGTCTGAAAATGCACTTCCTCTCAAACATTGACCTTTTCTCCCATCATATAAATATATCTCAGTCCTGTTTCCTTCTGCAAATACTCAGCTTTTCCTCATGTAAACCTATCACTGCAATTCTAACTTGCAGCCTGCTCTTCCATCACATTGCTAGCCATAGCACCATTGATTAGTTTATACTAGTTAAAATGGAGCTTACACCATTGTGGTGGTTGGTTCTTTGGAAGAGAGTTGTTGATAAGCTTTGCTGTACAAATACCCTGGTTAAGAGTGATAACATTCAACCTGAAAACATCTCTCTTGACTCACAACTTTTAAACCTTAGAATATTTTGGTTTTTTTATTCTGGGCTGAGGGAATAATGCGTTGTTGATTTTTACAGTGAGTCAGCAACACTTTGTCAAGGCAACATACTTTAATCTTTCCTAAACAGACATATTAGATACTGCGTTTATATCTGCCTCTGTTACATTCAGGGAATTTGTTCCTTCCCTTTTTACTTTGAATAAAGCCCTCTGTCTGGAACTGTTTGTTTGAAAGATCAGGGCTCAGTAATGATGCAGGAACAGTTTGCATTCTTTTCATCAGTGCCGCTAATGACAAAGATTGTAAGAACAGTCAGAACTGGGCCCCTTTGTTTTCAAACAGATTTTTTTCCCTTGCGTGAACGAGAAGATCTAAATTAATCTTTCCTCTTTAAGAATCGAAAATAGCTGCGATAGCCTTTCCCAGTTCTTGCCTTCTCCAAGTCTTTCGGTTACCCTTTTCTTACATGACCTGATTACAGCCTGCCTCCATCTGTTTCTTTGGCAGGGGACAGAAGGTGTTGGTTCTGCTGGTAGGGTAATCTTTACTCATTAGCTCTTCCCAGAGGCCAAGAAGGGTAGTTTACTTTGGGAAAATTATCCATGCAGCAGTGGTCCAAACTGAAGCAAGCAATATTTGCAAAAGAGAGGAGATCAAAATGAAATTTGTTCATCACATCTAGATTTGAAAATCAAACGGGATTTGCTTTTAGCAGCTTACTTGAAAAGAAGCACAAGAAATAGTTTCACAGCTTTCAAACTGTCTTCTCCCTGCATCAGCCTTGTTGCCAGCTTACCTTGTCTCTCAGGCTCTGTGCTTTCTAGTCAGCTTATTGCTGTGGAGCCCACTACACCTGTATTGGCACAAGACAGCAAGACACTGTTAGTAGGCACAAAAAGGAAGAATAGTTCTTGCTCAGGGAAATTACTATTATCTGTTGTCTCCTAATTGTTAGTGGGCAAGGCTGGAAAGTCAAAAAAAATACCGATTTCTGTTGCTATCTATGCCAGCACATTTCTGAACAGAAAGCTACTTCCAGCAAGAGAAGTGGGTTCATATCTTTTTGCTGCTAACCATCAGTTCCCCTCTCTTCTGAATACAAAAGCAAGAACAGGGCCCCTCTCCAAACATTTCAGCTACTGATTTCTTTTACCAAGAAATGAGAGACAGATCCTCAAAGTTCTGCCTCAGAGCTCAGCCACAGCAGAAGGCTGAGGGAGGAATATACTCCTCTTCTACATTCTCAGGGTGGTCCCACTCTGTGTCTAAGTCACACCTTTCATGAGACTGAAGAGAGATGAGCACACACACTGCGGTCTCACATGCTACTGATGGTGTCAGTCCCTCTCCTTTGCACTACAACTGTTTATATTGGACTTGAAGATTCAACTGAATTTTGAGCCTGGAAAGTTAGAACATTAACAAGGCTGCAAAAGTAAACAAGCAAACCAGAGAAGCAGGATACCAAAAATGGAAATAGTTCCAGGGATCAGGAGAAACAAACCCCACATTTAACATTTCACTCTAACAGCTGAGGAAGCTAATCTCTCCGCCTTTGAGGAATGTTTGTATCCCCGAGTTACAGAACTGTTTGCTCTGGAAGCAGCACCAGAATGTTTTGAAGTGAGGAAATGAAAAGACAATAAATACAAGTCCATTTGATTACAAAGTAAGACAAAGCTGAGATGTTACAGAGACCAAAAAAACTTTAAAGGCACATGAATGGTCTCCTGCCTAGGGCTGAAACCATCACTTAGTTAAGAGCACTGTAAGGAACAGTATTTAAACCACGCAAACATGCTTTGGCAGGTGACTGCAGTGTGTGGGAACATGTGAGCATGCAGTATATCCTACCCACCTGACAAACTGCTCTCCCCAAAAAAAGAAGGGGCGAAGATGGACAACTGGATCCATCTCCAATCTGCTCACATCATCCTTAGCACTGGGGCAGAGGTAGCACAGGAAGCATTTGCCTCAATTACAGGGCCAACACTTGCAGAGCAAGGGAGAAAGTCTAGAGCAGACAGTGACACTTGGAACAGCCATTTCTATGAACTGCTCCTACACCGCATGACGCGCACGATCCATGAGTTTTTGCCGAGGCACTGCAGCTTAGCCCTAAACATCTGTAACTTCATTGAGGTTCATGAGGAAAGATAGGTCCCAGCTCAGCTTCTTTCTTTGGCAGCTTCTGTGCTATTTCAGAGATACACAAAAAAGAAAAATATGCTTTTGGTATTGCCAAAAATATTTGTCTCTTTCAGATGTGCTGCCTTTGTTATGTTAATTGCTTCCCTCTCTAAGCTTTATTTTAAAGGTGAGCATTAATTGATTTCTAACTGTAGTCACAATTATAGTGTGTTATCCTGATTAATGGGGGGCTTGAGTAACACATAAAAAGGTGTTACTGTTTTCATTTTGGGAAGAAGAGATGAAATAAGTTTTTATGCCATGGCTGAAGTGATAATTTCACTGGAGAATACAGTGCTAATGCAAGGCAATTAATCAGTTATTTTGGTAATTTACAGTAATAAATTACTACTCATAGCACAAAACGCACTTCTCTAGATTAAACTTAAGGCTGTAGAACATGCTTAGCTTGGATATAGTTTAGCTTTAGTGTACTTTACACTGCATTTGGAATTTCTGGGTTGCAAAACATCTTCATGCTCCAGCAAAACAGAGGCAGTAAGAAGTATTACTCATCCAAGGTAACAAGCAGAATGAGGAATACAAAAGCAGACACCTCTGTTCCCTCTCTGAAGGCCCAGATACTGTGCTAACAAAGGAGATAATTCTTAATAGAACCATATTACTTGAAGATTCACCATTATTTTTATTTATCTGTAGTGCTGCCCTTAACTAAAGTCAAGGCAGGGCCTTTGGAAGAGCTTCAGGACCACAGTCATTTTAAACCCAGCATTTTCTGAGGATACAATTTTAGAGACAATCTTGAGAGAGTTATTTATTTTCCTCGTGGTAAATAGGACCTCAGAGAGAGAAGGCAAAGAAAAAACAGTTTAAAGCCCTAATTATAAGGCAGCTGAATATCAGAAGGCTAAAATTAGCACAGCTCTACACACCACAAAGCCATGAAACATACCTGCTTTCATCTCACACGTGGTTATTTTGTCACCTAAAGTAGGGGCGAGAGAGAAAATAACAAAGATCATGCTTAGAGCCTGGTGTCCACTGACATTAATTAGTAAACAAGCTCCATCAATCTGCTCTAAGTGTTGGCAGAGTCATGAAAGAGAGATAAAGCTTTGTCTTTTAGGCTGTTACAAGATAAGCATAAAAATCCCAACCTGCAGTTCCTGTGCATTCTGTCATGCTCCAGCTGTAGTGGTTACCACTGGAGTGGTCCAACTTACCATGACGAGTAGATGGCAGCATTACAGAAAGCACGTTGCTTGCTCAGTACAGCTACCTGAGAGCCCCCTCTCAGCCCTGTGCACAGTTCAGGCGTTGTCCCAGCAGGCCTGAAATACTACCCTTACTGTCAGCAGCCACATTCCTAAGCCAACGTCAGAGGAGCCTTTTTGACGTACTGCCAGATGCAGAACAGAGCAATAATGAGGATAAATTATCTTCTCCCTGCTGCTATCATTTCATAGACAGCTTCATTAGCTCAGCTCCCCAGTGCAGCCTTAACAGAGGAACTTAATATCAACTAGTGATTTTTAGGTTTTCCGCTACAATAGTATTTTGCAGTCCAATTTGTTGTCAAAGCCTGCATGGTACATAGTGCTAGGTAACTCCTTTCCCTTCAACAAGTGGTACTTCTGTCAAGTAACAATTTTAGAGCTAAATTCACAAATACTTTTGATCCTTCTATTTCATAAATAAAGAAAAGAGTGACATTATTGGCCATCATATCTGTCCCATAAATGGCAAAACTGTTTTATTGTCCCTTATTTCGCTTAGAGATTAAAACCACAGAGACACCAGAGTAAAAACAAGCAGTGTAAATTATCACAGCTTGTGAAATAAGTAGAACCATATCAGTTTTTACTACAGGAAAATACAGCCTTTAGTGTTTGAATTAGTTTTCTTATTTATACCTATCTCTGCAAAACTGTACAGAGGCCAGGAAAAGGAATGCCTTCCACACAGGATTTTTGTAATAACTAAATCACGACATTCTGAGCCAGGACAACAATTGCTGGAAAAGAGCTGATAAGGACGTTCACAATTGCCATGTATAATCAGAGACTTTTTATTACTGATGCTCCACGCAGAGGAATCGTATTTACTTGGAGAAGAATGGCAGCTAAGCACGAGGCTGGGCAGCCACAGAATACCAGAGGAGCAGATAGAATTGTTCTGGCTCCATTCTCTACCATAAGAAAGGCCTAATCAATTCTTTCTAGGTGTTTGTAGCATGTCTGCTGTGCCATGCGCAAGTTTGCATTGTGGTGATGGGCAATGGATATGCTTGAAAGAAAACAACAGGCACTGAACAAACAAGGGAGATCTAATCTTACAATGTGCACATCTGCTGAATAGCAGCTTTGAAGCCAGACGTCCTAATGATGCTCTTATGGATTGGTACTAGAGTAAAATAAAACCTCAGTTCTGCCTCAACAGAGGAGGTAGGGCAGGGCCAAAGTAGTTTCATTTCAGCTGTAATGCCTATTATTACGTGTAATCCTGTCTTTTTTGAACTAACATCTTTTCTCAGCCACACTTTTTCCAAAAACAAAATAGGGGGTTGTTGAAATAGAAACATTTGGTCCATTGCAAATTTTGACAGAAAAATCTGGAAGCCATTCAAATAAATAGTAGGATTTGGCTTTGATACAGACCCGGTTTTCAATTTAGTTTCTCCCCTTCCCGCTTATGTTTGAAGACTTTTTATTTTAAAATATTTTGAAGTATATTTATGGCTATTAAATAATACCTCCATGTTTGCTCCTTAAGACATAAAGCTTCAACATTTCAGTGAAGTTTGTCAGGTGGGAAGCAAGCTCAGTACTGCAGAACAATTTGAACCTTTTTCTTTCTCTGGGGGCTTGCAATGAATTTTTTTCTACTCTACTTTTTTCTGTTCTATTTCTGTTTCCCATGGGAAACATTCTTCAGGTTTGTGCATCAGTAGTACCTCAGTACCTTCAGAGAAGCTTGGAAGTCAGTGCTACAGGGGAACGTGCAATCAAAATGCTGGAGATATTGCTTATTATCACATCAAGCTGGACACAGCATAGAGCCTGCAGCATAGCAGCAGGGTCATGAGATTTATAAAGTGTTGCTGAAGCTCCATAATAAAGGTGGGGTTTTTTACCCCTCTTTCTGAAGGGGTGAATTTGTGGACAGAGGGAAGTCCTTGCACAGAAAAATACAGAAACACAGAAAAAAAACAGGTGGGCTGCAAAAGCAGCAATTAGGGCAGCTGAAGCTTATTATTTGTGTTTTGGAGCTACCTAGACAGACAGCTACAAAGCACAACCACATCATTGTACATGCTGTACAAACACCAGACTTTCCCTGAGGCTTTTACAGTCTCATCTTTGATTTCTTCACCTGTAGCTATCTAACTCCTGAAGGCCTGAACTATGGAAACATCAAGCACTAAAACGTTAGAAGAAATCCCTTGAAAAAAGGAGATTTGATTTCATCAAGGTCCTTTTAAAAAACAGTAACTAGGTGAATGGTACAGAACTCAGTGGTAGTGAAAGATGTCTCTCAGGTGCATTGGAAGCTGCACTGTCAATGCCTGTGTCTGACGGGCACTGATGGCTGGAATCACATGAAATTATTATCAGTCAGTCTTGAAGATAGCACCCTAGAATACACAGTATTATGAATTCACTAGCAATATCACAGCATGAGTGTGTTTAACTGAATTCTGATTATGCAATTGTAAAGAGGAAGAGCAATTGCTCCAAAAAGAAAAGCTTCCAAGGTGATGCAAAAAGTTAACACTGCACAGAAGTGCCTTCCCCTTCATCTTCTTCCTTTTAAATTAGTTTGCTTTCTCTATATCAACATGTAGGAGCTTCACATTTCTGGCCTCTTCTCAAAAACAACTGAGATGGAGGAAGAAGAATACAACAGAGCTTGCTATTCTAATTGCTGAGTCTTCCAGGAAAACGTCACTGCCTGGATCTGCTTTTTCATTGCCAGTTGTTACACCTATGCTTGTCAGCCAGTATGAAAGCAGGCTAGCTCATGGCATGCCGTCAGGCTTGGAGGCAGATGTCAGTTCAGACTAATTCAAAGTGGAATCCCTGCTCAGCTCTTTTTCATTGTCCTCCCAACACTATGCAAAGCAGAGTACACAAGAAAGTGCTATGCTGCTGGGAGTACCTTCGCAACAAGAAGTGTTCTACTGGTCATCTTGGTACCCTGAAACTAGAGAGAAAAGCACTTCACCTGCCTAGTACACATCAACTGACTTTTTGTTTCTACTTCAAAACCTATCAAGAGACATCCCTTATATGTTACATACTTATGTCACTAGCAATTTTCTGCTCATGAGGCTGTGGAATTGAATTTACCCTTCAACTCTGCACTTGCACAGCTAGAAATTGTAACTGCATTAAGAAGCAAACAGACTTGTGTGTCACTATGTTAAATGTCAGTCCAACTGGTGGACCAGCATACGTAGCTTTTAGCTGTACTTGTAAGTGCATGCACTGGGAAGCCCAAGTTAGAATTTTACCATCTATGAAGTGCCTTGATCAGTCTCTCTGTTATCTTGCCTTGCAATACAAATCATGAAGGTAGATCCTCAAACTGAGTTCTTGCCACAAGACTAGTACTCCCTTCAGTGCACACTTCTCACTCTCTCTCATGTCTAAGTTACAGTAGATTTGGTCACAGACTGTATAAAGCGGGAAGAAATGCATCTTGGGAATTGCCTCTATTGTAAAGATAGCATCTTGCAGAATAGACAGTTCTATTCAAAATGCTGAATCTTTTCTTCCTCAAGGAAGCAAAGCTTCCGTTCCCTCAGCCAGTTTTCAGAACTCAAAATCAAGGAACAGTTGAGGCTGAAGGCACCTCTGGAGGTCATCTTGTCCAACCCCTCTGCTCAAGCAGGGCCACCTAGCCACAGTTGGCCAGGATCATGTCCAGACAGCTTTTGAATATTTCTGGGGATGGAGTCTCCACAATGTCTCTAGGTAACCTGTTCCAGTGCTCAGTCACCCTCACAGTAAAAAAACTCTTCATGTTTAGACATAACCCCTCGTGTTTCAGTTTGTGCCCATCGCCTCTTGTCCTGCCACCGAACACCACTGAAATGGTCTCTCTTCGCTTTTATTGCTCAGCAAGGAAGGAAACATATAGATGAAGGCACATCTAAACTGAGTGGCAGAGGAGATTGCCAGAGATTCCTTTCAGCCATTTGCCTGGCACTTTGATCTGCTATCCTGCCTGGTTTTATCCAGCCGGTCTGTCACTATACATACTATGAAATACGTATAATTATATACAATGTATGCTGTGTACACACACACATAGATGACACACAACATCCAGCACAGTAGGAGGTTGGTCTCAGAATTTCTATACAGCACAGGAAAGATCCTAATTATTACTAAAACTGTTTTTTGTCTTAAGTATGTAATATATAATGTGTGGAAGACATAGATTTTCTTCTCATTTTAAATGGCAATTATGGAAATATTATAAGGCTGTCCTAAAAGACAAAGGAAATGGATTTAAAATTGTATTGATCTTTAAAAGCATCTACCATCTCTGCTCTGAGAGTTGCTCCCTGTCTCTCATATTTAGCAGGGCAGAGCTAAACTGGTCACATCCCAACAGCCTCTAGGGTGCCCATGCTAGCATGTGAAAATTTGGTGTTGTAAACCTGCCATTTCCCGCAAGAGCCAAGTGTCTCAGTAAAGGGGGAAGCACAGGCACAACACTTAGGCCCATGACATTCCTACCCTTACCAAAAGATAAATATGAGCTCATCAAAGAAACCTGAAACCACTATACTCCCATCTTAAATACCTCATTTAAGCATCTGAAATTCAGCAGGTTGAGTGCATCCAGGCACAAGTGCCTGAAACAGACTCCTTACCCCTCTAAATTTTGCTAGTTCCTTTTCAAAATGCATTCTAACAAGGGCTATATCACACACACTCTGCTTTACTGATTCTCCTACCACACCTCCTAATGAAGAGAATTTTAAAATGCTATTTGCTTATAAACACTACTGATTTGCCTGACGATATGTTTACGACTCTTGCATGCTATTAATTTTCAGCGATGTATTCTTGAACCATCTGTCCATTCTGAGACTAAAGACTTAAAAGATCTGACTTTCATTATAGTTTATTATTGTATTTCATTTCATATGTACAGTGCAAATTAGAAAACCTTCAAAGATTTCTCATAGCAAAAATAATTACTGCCTGGTAGCCCAGAAAGTAATAAAGTGATCTGTGCTGCTTGAAACTAAAATAGCTGCTTCTCAGAATCAGCTTGTTTAATACCTTGAATGAAACACACAGCCCCTTCAATTCAGCTCCTGTGCTCTGGATTATAAATTCTCCTCCTTTTCTGTCTTTCACAGCACTTGAAAACTGAAAATGCTGGTATTAATTATTTTAAGGTTATTCTTTCTTGACTGTCATTTCCTCTAATAAAATGATATTCCCTTTGGGAATTATGTATCAATCAATTCAACTTTTCTTGCATCTTCCATGAAATATACATTTCAGCCTGTACTCAAGCCTCCAATTCCTTTTCTTCTTTTGAAGGTCACATAGCAGACAATAACCTTTCTCCCAAACTCACTCATATAAACCTCTATAAAAAGTGTTCCAGAAGAAGCCCCTTGCAAATTTCTCACAGAAACACTGAGAGGACGTAGTCCAAACTAAGTGGGTCTCATTTGTAGACTCACAGAACTCCTGGAAAGCTTATTATAATTATAACCCTACATAATTTTATTCATTAAAAAAAAAGATCAACTTCTGGGGCTGAAAGTGGCACCACAGATCACATTCTTGAGCATTGTGCCAAAAGGGGGTTTTCTTCTCTCTTTGCTGAGGAGACTCAAGCTACTTACCTAAATGCTTACCTCTCACTTTCTAATATGATAGAGCTGAGCTGCAACCAGGAAAATACATAATGCTTTAAGGCGAAAGCAAGCAAATGGTGCTTGCTTGAAGAAAATGCTTATTAGCTTGGTACACCACCTTCCAGTAATCGCTAGAGCCAATACGTTTCAAGTACTTAAGTAGAAAGCATGGTCTGGATATGTTCAAACACAATACCATCTCCAGGGGGTCTGGGCAAGTGGAGACTATCTGGTTTTTAGAAACTGAGACCAGAACTTTCCTGTTGCGATGAAACTCATGTAGAGCCAGAAGGAAAAGGTGTAGCACAGCTGTTGCCAGAACATGGGATTCAGATTCATGAACTAGAAACTCCATCTTGCCACCTCCCTTCTTTAAGGCCTCAGTCAATTTACCCCTTCCTCCCACTACAGTACAAGGTGCTAATGGCTGTGGGAATAGCCTATTCCCAGTTCTGTTCCTGCAATGTTTTACACGACAGCTTGTAGCAGCTACTGTAATCCAGCTTCTCCATAACATTTAAGAGCAGTGCCCTGAGCTTGAACTTTTGGAGTCATCTCTCAGGCATCCTCAGAGGGTTATGGAATTTGCCAGGAGTGATGCCTAGAACCACATGAGCAACCACTTTGGCAGCTGGGTCTTTTTTTATGAATGTTAGGAGACCTATACTAACCCTGAGCATATGCTGCAGAAAAGTCTCTCAGTTGCCAAGTTTCAGAACTAAAACTCAAAATGCTTGCTGCTGCACCAGTCCCATATGAAGGCAGCAAAGGAGGAAGATCTGAGTTCTCATCCCAAATATTTACTTTTATATAAATATGTCCTTAATTACAGTATCAACTTCAAAGTCCAAAGGCCTCTATCTCCTCAGAAAGCTCTGAAACCATCTAGCTTTAAAAACAGACACATTCCATCTGAAAAGCCAAAGCCATAAAGTATCATTCACATCTCTGGGTGGCTTTTGTTTAAAAACAAACTGTGTGGAGATGCTTGCATTGTTCTTCTGGAGATGACAGGGCACAGTTTATTTACAGCATAAGGCTCTCCAACGTTTCCACAAATACTGTTCTTTTCATGGGATTGAAAGTATTTCCGGCTTCACAAAATTGCTTATATTTGGCTCAGTCTTTCCTTTACACTATCTAAAAGGAGGTACATAAACTACCAAGCAGCCACTGGTTTGTTCCCAGTCTCAGCCACACAACTGATTTCACTTTTCACACATTCCTCAACTCTGCATCATAAGATGACATCTTACACGTAGAGCTCCAAGTCTTTGCATACAAAAGGCCTAATCTAGAATCAGTGATGCTGGTGGTCTCCCTAAGCTCTGACAAAGTAATCAGTAAAGCACAAGTTGCGAAAGCTGAGTCTGCTTTCCCAGGTCCTGAGTTTAAATTAATAGGAACTGAATTCTCAATAGCTCAGGTTTCAGAAGGATTGCTATGCCTTAATACGGAATTAATTAGGCATTAAAATAGTCCCATCAGAATAGAAAAATATCATCCATAAATCTCTCTATTGCCTCATTAGCCTTTAGGGCAGCAGCTCTGAATAAATCAGAGGAAGATTCCAGATCATTCAGAAATACGTACTCATAGCTTTGATCACCAGAGAACGTTAGTTTATTTTTCTCTTTCTCAAAACCCCCATTCCGAAGAAACATATGTAACTAAAGGGCCAAGCATCTGTTTCGCCTTGTTCTATGAAGTCCAAGGCCTGGGCTCTGTTCTCTAAATCTGATGAGTTTTCAATATTCTTCCAGTCTGCTCACAGATAACTCACTTTACTTTGAGAGACTTCAAACTTCAGTCTAAATGGCTCTCTAGGAGGAGTGAACCATTAGAATCAGAGAAGAAAACAGAAGTGTGATGGCCGAAGGTTCCTGCAGCTAAGAAAAGGTATCAGAGCAAAACTTAATGGATAAAAGATGATGCTCTATATAGAAGCAGATAGGAAAAACTAAAGATGCATCATATAATTATGAAGAACAGAAGAGAGAAAGTGCTAGAGAAAAGAATCCAAGTCATAGCTTTTGAACTAACTTTTAACCAGGTTGCATCAAGAATACTGTACACCCACAAGCCCTGCTTCAGCCTCTCCATACTATCTTAGGGCAAGCCAGTGAATCTGTACTAATCTGAATCAGCTGTGAATCTTCTTCATATGCAGTGAACCTATTGGTCTCATTTGCCTGGGTGTGCTGTTTTTCCTACCTTGTCTAAATAGCCTGTTGTGTTAACATATGGCTTACATTTGAGCATAGATAAAGTAGTGATTGGGTCAACACAGCTGCCTGAGTGGGCTGACAGACAGTGAATCATACACTCCAGCTTTCTCTTAAATGTATCTCTTCAGAAAGGAAGCACAACAAACACCCCTTAGTCTTACAGTGTTTCTTTCAATGTTATATTTTCATTTTTATTTCTGATTTCCCATTAGCTGGTCCACGAGTCCATTACAGCCTTGAATATTGAAACAGAATTCTTTGACTTTAAGCCAGTGCAAAGTGATCCTCAATTAAAGTGCAGTTAAACATGCTTGGAATGTCTCCTCCCTGCATTAACAGCTTCTGCATGAAAAACATGGTGCTTTAAACAAGACCAGTGACTATCACAGAGCAAGATCCCTTATTTACACCCTAATTACCAAGTAGAAAGTACTGCACTGCTCACATGCATATTTTGCCACTTCCAGTATTTAAAAGCAAGCTGGTAATGCTTTAAATAGTTTGAATGCTCATTCAACCTCTTCAGGAACTCTTGCTGAGTCCACTGGAGACCCAGACGCTCAGTGTTTGTAAATCAGATGCAGAGAGCCTGTGTACCTCAGTTTCCTGAGACAGCTGATTGCCCTGGCACAGCTGCCCACTATACCAGCAACAAGGGGTGCTGCTTCACTTTGGAAGGGTTCTACTGATGTTGATGTGAAAGGATTTTTATTCCAGAATGAAGCACCATTTCCCTAACATTTAGCTCTGGAAGTCTTGAGACCCCAGGGAATAATATTGCAAGAATGAGAACTGTTAACACGCTTGCATGAAAGGGAGAGAAACACACTTTTCAACAATGCAGACATATATCCAAGTGTCTGGTTTTCTCCTTGTTTTCCTTGAACTCCCCAACTAAAATTGACCAAAATTAGAGACCACCTTTCCCCCCTCCCCCTCCCCATTTGTTAGACTGTCCTTTGTGCACTAAGTCAGTGAAGTAAGAATCCTAGTAAGTCTGAACATATACAGCAAGTCTTCCCTTAAAGTTTAAGCTTTGGCTTAACTAATTTGGTCTTCTGATTTATGAATGCTCATTGGCATCAGCATCCCAGCCAGGACCAAGACATCCTTTGTTTACTAAAGAGCAAAGGACACTACATTCACCATCATAAAAATGCTTACAGGTGTAAATGTATTGGATGGGAATATTTCAATTCATTCCAATAAGCTCAAGTAGGCCCACAAAATTTATGCATTCCCACTTATTTCAAGGCAGAAACAGCTCTTAAAGGCATCTTATGTTATTCTTCTCCTGTGCTACCCTTCATCAGAATAGACTTACACCACACATCTGGGAAGCATTTGAGGCACAGTGATATTCGAGGCTTGTTTCCTTCCCCGCTCTCCCATCTCAAGGGTCACAGTGACATGTGGCTGTTTGGCCCAGTCACCACACAGAAGCCTGTGCAAACTCACAGCCTGATTCTCTCACTTATCTCTGACTTGCACAAACAACTCCTGAGATGACCTTTCAGAAAGAATCAACCTATGACAAGCAAGAATGACATAACTAATGCAATCCTCTGGAAAGAGTATTTGCTTGGCTTCAGCTTCCCAGGCAGTTTTGATATGATGCAGGAGGAAGGGTGGAGATGTGGAGGGCAGGGAAGAACGCTGTCAAGCAAAGAAGAGTACAATCTCCTCCTAGGGGCAACCTTTTCATCAAGGCTGCAGAACAATGAACCCCAAGAAGAAAAATTATTCAGCCCATTTCTATTTCTTTTACTTCCTTTCTTAAAACCAAAATAAATAAATGGCAAGCCAAAAGCTACAGTTCTGCAAAATGAAGACACACGCAGGGTAGAGAGGGTTTTGCATGTTCTCATAGGATCATTTTTGACACACTTTAAGCTCAATAGCTAGGAACAACTTCAAATTAGAAGCTCCTCTAGACAGCAATACAGAGCAGGGACCTAACACTGATGCTCTCCACATGACTCCTTAAAGGGTACTTCTTTACCTACATCTCTTGTCTTATTTTCTCTACTAGTTAAGTGAATGAATTTGGAGAGGTGCCAAACCTACTCTGGAAAATATCTGTACCATTGAAGTCACTGAGAAATCTGGTTATCTGTGGAATCAGGATATCACCTGAGGAGCAATATGGACTCTGTGCCTTGGCTTGAACAAAAACTTCTCAATCTAGTCCACAGAGAATAATCAGGCCTAGTTCGCTGAAGGGAAAGACCAATCACAGCTATTTCTACTTCAAGTAAAACCAAACTGCAAAGGCGAGAGAAGAAAAAAGGGGGAAGAGGGGAGAAGAGAGCAGAGAAAACAATAAAACAATCCCTAAGCCATAGAAAGAGGGACTCAAACTTCTACCAGCAGCAAATACAGGTGGATAAAAGTTGCAGCCAGACTCAATTTGTCAGCCCAGAGCACTGCCTTTCAGGCACTGTAGAAGGGCAGACTGGCTGCCAGGAATTCAACTGTGCAGAGAACCAGCTCCCGCAAATGCTAGTTTTCTCCCTTGTGCTGGGCAGATGCCTTGTGTAAAATATGTCTTTCTGCTGCAGCTGCTGCGTTGGGAGGCATAAACTCCAATAGGCTGAGCCTTACACAGGTTCTGGGGAGTGGCCTGCAAACTTGAAAGAGGGAAGAGGCAATGAGCTTGAATGGGAAAGGACTTGGCTTCTCCTCTGATAAGCAGCGCCCCCTTCCCTTAAAAGACTTCATTTTCTTAGCCATGAGACTGAAGGGCAACTTACTCCTGCTAGGGCACAAAGCAGGAATACTTAATACCAAAATGAGCACAACAGTTTTCTCTGCAGAGATTCCCCGTAGAGACTGACAGAGCCAGAACTGGCATCAAGCCAATCACAATAAAATTTTCTAATCAAATTTAACATTGGAAAGTCCTAAGCTGGAGCCACAGTCACTTTCCTAGCAACAAAATCTTTGTTTGGGTTTCTTGCCTGGTTAATTGCACAAATAGTGTTGAAAAGCTGCATTTTCTTCAGTAAACACTGCAGCTCAGGGTCTGATTTGTATGACCAGCACCATATGTGATCCATCCTTCCTCCCAGGCACATTGGCACAAACCCATCAGCTATACAAATGGCCTGACATACCCTAAAGCCCATGTCCACAGCAGACCACCATCCACTCTTGCAGACAAAGCTTGCCAGGACCTCTTGCTATTTGCATACTTTATCCCCTCAATGGGCTTTGTAAGAGTCACGGGGAAAACAAGATTTACTTCCCCACCCCCCTCCCATGCAGAACCTCATTTAACATTGATAAATATTTAATCAATACTAAATGCAAAGGCAAAATAAACAAACAAACAAACAAAAAACCCTGGCCGCTGTGTAGTGCCAGAATTCAGAAGAGTAAAGCTGAGGCAGTAGCACAGAGTCAGAGACAAGGAGGACAGATGGCATTCACGGAAAAGCTGCTTCTTGCTTTTTTTGACTCAATGCAGGAAAGTTAAACAAAAAACTTTACAAGGATAAATAATGTTTAGGATGACTTGACCTGAGCACCTCAGAACACCATTTAAATCCTCATTTCTAGCTCCTGACCAGAGCACAATGAGATAGGAAGATGAAATGGGAAGGGAAGATAGATCCTATGGTGCAGATTGCTCTTAGCTCTTCCTGCACAGCCTACAGTCTTTTTGTACAAAATCATGTTCACTGACTTCTTTGCTATTCCTTTGCAGGTACATGTTGAATATGTAGCAAACATCCTTTGTATGGGCTATCATTTTAAGTTACTAAGTACAAAGGAAATAGATTTCATAGATAAGGAAGCTTTTCAGACTGAAATAGAACCTGAAGAGTCCCATTACCATGAATTGGGACAGGTTTTTATGGGAATACTGCTTACTAGCTGTTGAGCTACATAGAAAACATCCATATAGCATATGCCTTGAAAATCCAGTATATAAATTCTTTCTACCTTTCTGGGACCAACTCCCACATGTCCCTTTCATGTCATAGCCAGGACAATGGGAAACATTGTACAGAGCTGTCCATTTTTTAACATGCTGGACTGGGGTGAGAATTTCTTCTTTTCTTCTTTCTTGCAAGGAATAATTAAAACTGAATGACCTAGTTCATGAACCATTCCATTACTCCAGCTGCATGAATTGTGTCCAGCTGGCTGACCTTGATTGGCAGATGATTTTTGAGCCTAAGCAAAGAAACCCAACTCTTTAATATGCTTATGATAACAAGCATGTTAACAGTGATATGCAGATACATACAACTCCATTCCTGGAGTTGGTTGGAGAAAATTTAAGAGCACAATAGTCAATGCCAACATTTGTTTGGAAGACATTTTATTTTTCCCCATCATAATGCTTAACTCAGGGGTGTTAAGTCTGAATGCTATTGCCTCCTACAGGCTGCAAAAGAGATGCAAGTTTACCAAAAGAAACTAAGTTAAAAGTGCTTTCTTCTCTCTCTTGATTACATGCAGAGCCTAAATCCTACCTCAGACATAACCCCTGCATTATATGAAAGCCCATATGTCAAACATGCATCCCACTAAACAAATTAGCATACCTTAAATAAACTTCAGTACTGCCTATGTGAAGCTTGCTAGTCCACAAAAAGGAAAGATAATTGAACATAATGAACCTTTCGTCTTACAAGCCTAATCCAGTCACACTTGCATATATTTATCCAGGGTTACAACCCATAAAATCACTGCATCTTGTCTGACACAGATACTCATGTAAGTGGCAATAACTTGATCATGCACCCACAGCCTTAACTCTTACACCTTTGTTACTGTTCAACCCAGCACAAACAATAAAACCTAACAAAGGAAAATATCTTTTGTTGCTAGTAGGCATGAGAAGAGAGAATTAAAGAGTTGGCAGTTTGCTAAACTGGAGAATTAAAAAGTAGGACTCCATGAACAGCTGCCTTTTTTCATCCCTCCCCTCCTTCCCCCAAGGAAAAATCATTAATTCTGCAAGAGTCATGACTTAATTGCAGATAAATTGATAGAGTTTGCATAGGAATTGGAGTTCAAGATTAATTCAATTTGAATCATCTGGCTGAATAAACTAAAGCTGGTTTTGTATTTCTATAGATGTGAGGGTGCAGAGCATTTCACATCCCGCTTCTACAGGAACCCCTAAAATATGCCACGCTATGCACAGCAGCTGCTGCATATATGATCTGCTGAACTCCTGGAGTGCAGACACTCCAGAAAGAGAACCTGCAACACTACTGTTAGTAGCCAACGCCATTTTAGAAAGAAGTCTCCTGGTCCTGTGTCCTGCCTGGCAACACAGCAATCCCATCCCAAGGCATCTTCATCACCTGATCTGACTCCTCATCTCAATGGCTGTTCCACTGGAATTTAGAAGGTGCAGGCCTGCCCTTTGGCCAAGAAAAACCTTCATCTGGGGCTATCCCAGGTTCTGTTTGTGGTTTTATTTCACCAGTGGATGGCAGAGAATGTTATGAGCAAGAATTATATGCAAACAAACCCATGTTTTGAGCAGATGTGTGAAATCATGCTGAGTGTCCACCCACAACTCCAACCAACTGCAGAACAGATTAGAAAGTGGTCCTGACAGGTGAACTTTACTGAAAGGAGCTGAGTGATGAGGAAAGACAACTAATGGATAGATGGAGCAAATACCTATGTTGGGAGATAATGGCTGCAGCAACAGATTAGGACTTTGAGAGCTATGCCTAGCAGTCAGGGCTTCTGGCCCAAGGGAAAAAGTAAATAAAAATAGGACAAGAAAATCAGGTATAGAAACAAGAGGGAAATTTTCCTCTCTTCAACATCAGACCCTAGCCAACAGTCAAAAGGGTTGGAAAAGGGACAGTCAGCCATGTCTACCTGGTTGATACATTTTTAGATACGGAATCACATTACAGCTCAGAAGTCATTTTGCAATGATAAGCAAACCATACATTTTAGTCCCTAATTTTAAGACACAAACCATTTCCTCAGTAAGACTCACTTGCTTTCACTGTGCTGCCAGGGAGTCAGAGCTGACTGGAGGGAAATGCTGCTAGGAAGGCACAGCTTTTAGCCTATTGCAATGGCTAGCAAACTGAAGCACTATGAATGCTTCCCCTCAAATAAATTCAAATCTTTCACATAATTTATGTAAGAGCTAAGTGCCTCTGTCAGCGATGCAGAACTGAAGTGGCTCCTTACAAACTGTATTTCTTTATTTAATTATGGAGAGAACAAACATCTTATTATAACATAATAAGTTTATAACCTTTGTTTAAAAAGCCTCTCTTCCCTGGGGATAATGTAAAAGCCTGTCTGGAAGGAAGCAAGTTTCCAAGATGTTTATGATCTCATTTGTGTGTGTGCGTGTGTTTCTGCCTGTATAAAGAGTTAGTTAACATCTCTGGCAAACCCACATAACCAAGCAGTGCCAACAGGCAAGGGTCTAGCAAGCCCACTCTGCAGTTACCCTCTCTGATCTCATCTTCCTTTCCTCTCACCTCACTTCTGAGCAGCATACTCCAAACAATAGAGTAAATGCACACATAAATAAAGACAGAAACATTATACAGGTTCAATATGGAACAGCAATTTGTAAAAATCCAATACTAGAGCTGCCAAACATACTTAATATTTCCAAATGATGTTCTGAACAAATGCTTTTAATCTTTAAAGGTTATGTTGAAAAGTAATGTTCCCTACACCCCTTCACATTCCTTCTTCATTCCACTTCAGACCTCCTGGAGATGTTTGCTGTGCCACAGTTAAGCTGGATATAGGTGTGGAACAGGGGAGGTGGCTTGTTTTGATTTTTCTTTAAATATTTGGACAACATTTATATTTTCTTTATATGTATGATAATTTGCATCTAATTAACATGCTCATCAGTTTGTTACAAAAACATGTATGCAGAGCCTATAGTAGCTTTGTTAAAATATCATAGCCAAGACAATGCTGGTGCACTGTGACAGCTTACCTCCTCTCACCTTAAAATTAGCAACAGTTCTGTAAAACGAGAATGTTTTTACCCAATATGCTGACAATCATCCCTGCCTTTCAGGAAGAAAGAAAAGATCCTCAGAAAATCCTCAAAGGGACCAAAATGCTGAGGTGCAGACTCAAACATCTTAAGACAAGTCCACACTAAAGAAGCACTGGACGGCGTGAGCACACTGATTAATACCTTTAACACAGATACATGGATTTGAAACCTTTTGCCATGTTGCCTCTAACATTTCAATGTGTAAAACAGTCCATAACTCTTTTATCCTACTATAAGTGTATGACACTAACATCATTGCCACATGGAAGAGTCCCCAAACAGAAAAGCTCACCGATCAATGTTTCCTGTCTAGGGACCCCTGCATATGAGCAGAGTTGTACAGCTTAAATTTCTGCGCGGTAACAATTATAGAACATCATGGCTAATCTGGTCTGAAAAAAAACAATTATCTTCATCCTCTTGGGACCACTGTACCTGGACCAGAATATAATCCTCACACACATATAGAAGTAAAGGATCTCCTGATTATCGTTTTATGACTTCCTCTTCTTTTTCCTCACTTCTGCCCCCAAATACCCCTCAAACAACAGAGATGCAAATGAAGAAGAAATATATTTCAGGTGAATTTAGTATTAAATCCAGAATGGGGTTGGGAGGAGGGGGGGGGATTGTCAATGTGAAGTATAAATAGCATCAAAAGTGCCTTCCTGTGTTGATAATACACTTTCTATGCTTCTGATCGCACTGTATGAAGCCAGCACCAGTCTTTACAACTTCACAGAACAACTTGTTCATACTACAAGGATGGAAGAGCTGCAACTAAATTTTCTGGAAGGTTCATGTACTTTCTAGCTCATCTTTCTCTTTAGTCATCCATCATTCTCCCTCTGTAGCCATAGTCATCTGTGCAGTTCACTTCAGGTGCAAACTGGGCTGGATAGCAAAATCAGACAAAATCAATATATACATTTCAAAAAGCAAGAGACAAACGAACTTATCTTCAAAGCCGTCTTTAAGGCTTAAAAAGGAAGAAAACCAACATGTACAAAAGGCCTATGGACAGGAAAAAAAAAAAAGTTAAAAAGTGCCCATTGAAGTGTGTGCAAATTGAAGAACAATCTCTTAAGCATCAGGAAGAGAGTAGAGGCCATGGTTCATCCCAGATACAAAACATTCCTTCTTCCTGACTCTCACAAAGGGCCTGAGAAGTAATAAGGCATTTTCTCAGTTTGCAGAACAGTTTCCAACACAATACACTTCTATAATAGATAAAAATGTAAAGCTAATCAGATGGGACATATTCATAGAAATCAAACCTGAGGAAGTTGCCACCTTGACAGATTTTTCTATTGATAATTTCTTGACCTCTGTTCTTGCAGAGGATTCTGCTCACTCACATTAACTTTCAACAGACCATGCTCTTATTTCTAAGCATTTCACTTAGCTCCTGTATGGTTTCAATGAAGTAAAGAACCAAAAAGGAGTGGGGAATTTTTGCAGCCCAGGGAGAAGCTTTGTTATGAAGCTGAAATGACGAGTCCAGGAAACAGTAAAGGGTAAAACATCTTTTGCAAGGTTTATGTAGTGAAGTATTTTTCTGAGTTTCTGTAGAAAGCCTATTCCAATATAGTTATTCCGGCCCCTCAAATTAAAAAAGATCTGCCCCAGAGGAGCAGCCAGCCAAATCTGGTCTCACTTTGACTTTCAGTGAGTTCCCCAGAAATCCTCCTCTGATTTGGTAAGTGGCTGGAGAGGGAGTCACATCCTCTTGATGGAGAAGCAGGGGGAGCAAGTCCAGAAAGTGTAGATGGAGTCACATCCAAAGCACGAGGACCTGCCAGACACACAGACAATGGACACATTGGGAGGAGGGAGAACAGGCTGAAGAACATGCTTTGTGCCATATTTTATTACAGCTCCATGCAGAGCAAAACAAATCTAGGTTGCCTGTGTCACACTGATGAAGACCGGATGAATTTTTGGTCTAACCACAGCGCAAAACTTGAAGGAATTAAGCTTGACATTGAAAGCTGCTCAAACACGTGTTATCCAGCATCTGGATTTTTAAATAGTTGTTTGGGGTTTTTTGTCCTTTGAATCAAGGACTCTTACACCAACCGTTTGCCACAGAGCGAAGTGCAAGAAAACAGCAGATGTCTCAGCAGCTAAAGCTGCAGTGGTGTCAGTGCTGATATTGTTCCAAGAAGTTTGGAGAGAGCCAGGTCTTTGTCACATCACAAGTATCAGAGTGATAGACACTGGGAATGTAAAGTCCATACTTCGCCTTGGGCTGCCTGTCTGCAATACCTAATTTCACTTTTTTTGGTGCTCTTCAATTTGGTTCAGTGAGCTTAACTCACTTTTAATGGCATAGCTAATTGCCTAATTGTGAAAATGACGGCATCTATCTGTTAAGCAACATCCTTTATGGAAAAAAAAATATCTGTCTGTCAGAATTAATGCCCCTACACTTCACACAGCAGGTGTTAATTTGGTTTGTGTGAATAGGTAGATACCTCCTTAAGTATCTGGGTATGCAGTAGCATCTCACACTTTAATATTACTGTTAGCTTTGGGTGTTGAAGATGACAGATGTTCATTAGTCAAGGCATATACAGCCCTCCCCTCCCTTGGAATACTAGTTTGCCTCATGTATATTAATTGGACTCTCCTTGCAACACTTCCACAGAGTAAGGCAGAGTTTTACCCTCTGCAAGGAAGAGGCAGTAGAAGTTGAATAATTCACATGAGATCCCATAAGAGGCCTGTGTCAGAACACAAGACCTTCATAAACTCTGGGCACTGCTCTGACTGACTGGCATGCCTTTCCTCTGAGAAGGGCATCAGGAGGATGCCATACTGAGAGTAGCAAACCCTGATCTCTGCAGGGGAAGGACACAAGCACTGAAGTTTGATCCCCTACGCCAATGTCTTCATCTCTAGCTACATCCCTTGATTGCTTCTGACCCTCTGCAGCGATGCCCCTCCTGTCTCAGCCTTGCAGACTGTAGTCCAGTGTGCCATCCATACTCAGTGTCACCATCTCAGAGGGTGCTTTGGCCTTTACTGAAGAAATGGGAGTACTACCTCATCTTCTTTCTGAAGTCTTAAGCAGACTATTTGCCTGCAGACATCTTTGAGTCCTTAGCACTACAACAAGAAATCAGTACAGTCTCTCCTGCTCCAGCAAGCAGCCCATTCCCTCCTTCCTCAAAGAGTTTCCACCAGAGGTACTGTAATGCCTCCCTAATTGGAAAGGAGAGAAAAGGTCTTGTCAATCCTTGTTCTAAAGCTGTAATCCTAGAACCCATCCTGACAGCCAAAGCTAATGTAAAGTAAATGCCCTATAAATAATCAAAGGGGGAGAATCATTAGCCAGCCATCTTGTAATAATAATTCTAAATGAATGTGTAATTTATGGAGACTATAATTATGAGACAAGGCACTTTAACCATAATGAATGAGCTCAGATAATAACTCCTGCAGGTTCAGTCCAGCCTTGGGGAAGCCTGTGGTTTTTTCTCTTGCTATGACAAGCTTTCTGGTAAGGAACACAAATGCAATGGGACTGATTGCAAAGCCTTCAGGGCAGCATAGGTAGGAAATAGCTGCCTGTTCAGACCATGGGCTTCCTATGAATAGCTAGCTCTTCCCCTCGTGTACTCAGGTGTCAGTGGTGACTGTAAAATGGGGAGTTGCAAGGACAAGGCCAGCCTTTTACAGTGGGAAGCTTCTGAGCTCTGAACACTGAAGCAGGTGAGGGCTTTCATCTAACAGAGTGAACTGAGCAGAATCTGGCATTTATCCAAAGCCCCCAGCAGCCAGCCTCCAAGGTAAGTGGGAATTTCACCTTGCAGGCCACTAAGCTGAACACTGTATATCAATCCCACCCCCTACACTGCTGCTGCAATGCCACATGGCCCACATAGGCAATGCTGTAGGGCATATCCAGGATAAGAGAGAAGTCAAATCCCAGCCACAGATGATGGTGTTTGGAGAAGAGAAAGCAGCAAGGGGCCAGGAGCCTATAGCTCACTTCAGCAGCTTTTACTAATGTACTTCAGCAGAAGATTAAAAACTCCTCATGTGAAATTCCTTTGCCTGTCTGTGCTGTACTCCTGATAGCTTCTAGCTACAACCAAAGTGATTTATCCAGGTAGAGCAGCAGCTCTTGCATCAAACTCTATCCCAGAGGGAGACTACCTAATGAAATCTAATTGAGCAGGTGAAATAAGGAGCAGATAACCTCTTCTTGCAGCAGTTGTTATGCTTCTGTTCATTGAGGCAACCAGTCTGTAAGGTTTGCCCTAATACTAGCAAAAAGGAAATACTAGTCTTGACTTATTTTTCCATCTTTTGAAGTGACTTCTGTAAAATCAGGCTAATAGCAACCTAATTCCCAGCTTTGCCGGGTTGGAGAAGGAGGCTGCTGCTCTGTACCACAGCAAATGCCAAAACTGGATAACTTGGGCACATCTTCAGCATCTAATCTGCCAGGAAATTGGCCCTTCCCACCCCACATCCCATCTTTAGTTGCACATTTCTTCCCTTTTTGTCCCAATAGAGAACTAAAGATAGCAAGGCTGAGGCCAAACATAACACTAGGCTTTACCAGATAATAAATAGGTCTGCTAAGTCTCAAAGCAGCAGTGATCAGCTCATCCCACAGATATCTGGGAAATGAATATGTCGGACAGAATTCAGCAGAGTCGTAATAACAACACAAAGTGCTTTCAGATCTCATGCAACAGGGATGCCATGAAATAAGAACTGATTCCTGCTTGTCTTACAGCTGTGGGCAACATGGAAACAAAACTTCTCTTCTCCTGTCACCGCTGTCCCAGCAGCCATAAGACAGGGGCTGGGAAGTCAGCTTGCCTGGAAAGAGACAGACTTTCTGAGGAAATGTAACTGTTCTTGAATTTAGGGCCAGTGTGACCTGGCAATTAGTCATAGGATAGGCTCCAGCTCAATTAAGATGAACAGCCCATTGTAATGGAAATGATTATGTGACCAACAGGACCAACCTGAGTTACAGCCTCAATTTTCTCCATGCCCAATGGATTTGAAATAAGTTCAAAGAAGGTCAAGTGGTTGACTCTTCATTTGCTGATCTCACACAAAGATTTTCCACCCATTTCTCTTTCTTTCTGAACTCCCCCTGGACTTGTCATCATTGTTCTGTCTTCCAGGGGGAAAGTGCCCCCCAGCTGTATATATGGTACAGAGGAAGTCTGAAACTGAATCTAAAGCAGGGTGACCTCCAAACTTCTTGAGTGCAGCTCAGGCAAGTGTCATTTCCCATTCCCTCTGCAGGTTATCTTCTGCCTAGCGCTTCTCAGACTTTTCTTTTTCACATTAATCAGCTCAGATTTGGGAACAAAAATCAAAGTCCAGGCCTTGCTGATAGTCTCTGCAACTGTCTCCTGTCTACCCGGCAAAATGGACCACAAGCAGGGTCTGAAGCTATTTCAATGCATCTAAGAATGCCAAGGAGGTTTCAGAAGCATCTGCCTTCTGCTCTTAAGCTTTCCTCTGTAACCTTGAGGGTTGCCTGATCACACCATTATCAAGCGCAGGAAAATGGTGCAGAAGGCTTCATGTGCTATTCCTTGGTGAGGAACAATCACGATTAAATGCAGCTCCTTTTCTCATTAGTGACAAGCACCATAACGATAAGAGGAACCCAGCACGAATGCCACATCCACACCCCTGCCTCTGGAATCATTCATTCCCTTTTTACCTCCCGGATCAGTGCCGCGCCTTCGGTATTTGTGCAGGGCAACAGCGCCACCCAGCGGCTGCCCTCCCCAGCCCGCCCCTCACCGCTGGGACAGGTCAGTTCCACTCTCCATCTGCTCCCAGTCAGGAATGCGGCATCACCGTGGCTGTCCATTCCTGCAGGGCTGTATAAGGGACACTGGGCATTAGCACAGACAGCTGATAGTGCACTAACATTGCTTTCTTCGTCAGGGCTTACTGTTGGTGCCTGAAACTGAATTTGGGGAAACATTACAAGGCATCCATGCAAGGGGATTTCTTGCCATACACAGCAGCATGGCAAGGGGTAATTTTGCAAATGCATGTTTCAGCCATCCAGACTGCACTCGCTAAGTGTCACAAGCAATTAATTTCAGCTATCCAATTACAGCTTGTGATGTTTTGACCAGTGACACTCTAGGGACATATTCATGACTTCTCAGACTTGACAAACTTCTTAACCTTAGGATGATGCACATATTCCTGGTTTGTGAAACCCCAAAGCTCAAGGAAAGATTTACCTCTTATTTTCCCCTCACTACCTCCAGTTCACTCTTCTTACTTTAATCTCTTCCCAAGCATCTTGCAATAAAGTACTAGGAGAGTCAGAGAAGCTGGCTTTCCCACAGCTTCCAATAATCTAGCCAACTCCAAGTGCCCAGCAAACAGCAAGAAAGGTTTTCCCACAACTGTGTAATGCCTGTTCTGGTATATAACAGTAGCAGCTAGCAGCAGAGGCAGGTGGTTTTGGCTCTTCCACAGCTTCAGTTTGTAGCAGCTTCAAAAGACTTCCCTCCTTTCCTCTCCTCTATTGGGTCACCTCATGCAACCATCACAAAACCTTGTGTTACACCAAGCAGCAGAACTATAGGGTCTCCAGTTCTATAGTATCTCCACAACTGATGAGGCTGGACCAGGCAGAGACTATCACAGACCCAGGTGAGACCTTCCCTCAACTTGCTGCTCTGCAGGGAGGCATTAAAGGAACACAGGGAAACATGTGTGGCAAGGGCTTTGCCAAACACAGCATAGATGTGCTGCTGTGGGCATTTAGCTAAAAGCCAGCTGTCAACTGCTATCTCTGGCCTGGACTTACTTGTTATCCCCTAGTATGAATGCTGCATTTACTGGGGCAGAGCTGCCTCTTTGTCCTTAGCACAACAGGGTCTTTGTACACAAGTGGCAGGCTCTTGGGTGCTGCGGCTCTAAAATAGCAGTAGAGCATACTGAAAATAAGTCCAGATTAGCACTGAAACTCTTGATGTCTCCTTTCATCAAGGAAGCCTGTTCCTCACAGGTGCTGATACTCTCCCATGGAGGTTTCTCCCCTTCTTCTGTGCAGGGAGGATGTGCACCCAGGGGACTGCATGCTGCTCCTCCCACACAGTCCATGCAAAGCATAAGACAACCATTTCACCTACCGTGGTTTCTTTCGTTGCAAAGCACGTTGTTCCATAAGGGTTTAAAAGTAAAGGAAATAGTTAAGGGTCCTACCCCTGAGAGCTCTCTGCTGAATCTGAGCAGCAGCAGCCCCCCAAAGCAGGTAAAAAGTGATTCACTCTTAATGGCACACGGAACATCTTCACTTGCAGGTGGGGAGGGTTTACGGATTGTTTTGAATTTTTGATCCTGACAATTTGCCTGATGCTGTTGAATTACATTATAAAAATCAGACACATTAGGCCACAAAGTCTCAGAAGCTATTAATTCGTATGAAAAGGAAAACAAATATAATAAAATTAAGTTTTCCTGCTCCCAGAAGGCTGCTGTGAGTTATATACAAATGATAGACCGCTATGGTCCTATTTAATTGTATCATGTAGTTCTGGAGATCACAGCAAGTAGATTGTCTTGGGGATTACATGTGGAAAATGTTTGATCTGCTCATACAACATTGTTTTTAACTAGCCTCTGAGCAAGCACTTGTTAATGCCGAGGCAATCACAAAAAGCAGTTCACCTCCGAGTCCCTCAGACTAAGACTTACCTGGAATTCAGAGTGAACGCAACCATTTGCAGACTCTGCTTCAACCCATCTGTCTGCTCTCAAGGCATTTGGAAACTACATGGGCATGTGTAGTGCTGACAAGCATGTGAAAAACAAACGCAGGAAGACTCCCATGCTGCAGCCCTGCTCAGAGGTACAAACAGTAACACTAGCATTGAGGACCAGGTAGTAGGCAGAGATAGAGAGACTTCAGCTCTCTCCAGAGCTGTGGGAGCTGAACCAACACCATGTCCTTCTTGACTGCTTATTGTTCTGCCAGTTGAAGAGAAGAAAACTGAGACAAGAGCCCAGAAGAAGGAATCTCTTGAGCCCTTTCCAGTTCCTGTCACTCTTGGCCTCAGATCGAAGTGAATTTCATTTGTCTCCACCTGCAGGGACTGCAAAGGCTTGAAAGTCTGAAAAGTGCACTGAATTCTGCGGCTGGGAGAGACAGGAGCACTGTCCAGATGTTTAATTCTTCGCACATTCCTGTTTGTTTTGTCCTCAGCTCAGGCACCAAAGCTCCCTTTTGCTCTGGGGAGGGGGAGGAAAAACCCTGCCTGAGAATTTTAATTCAGGAACTGCTCTTTTAAGAGTTTCTTGCCAAAAACCTTCTACCTGATGGATTTCACAATGTCCCGGGCAGTGCTGCTTACTGAGCTCCCAAGGCTTTATCTGTGAACCACTAAATATTTGTTTAAAAATGAAAACGTTGAAGTGCCCCACTTATAAAAATCAATTCAGTGGATGTCAGTGTAGGGTGCTGTCTTATCTCTCCTGGAAGAGATTCCTTCCTCTGTTGGGCTTCCTCCCGTCTTTTGTAGCCCTAAAGGTCCTTTCCTGTTTGTATTAGGGCACTTTCTTGATGGAGAGGGAGGCTTCTATTAGCTATCTACTCATTCACTGAGATTGGCAGTGTTGGATAGAAATGACCATGGATGACAGGAAACAGGAAGAAGCTATTTCTGACCCCTGAGAAACAACATAAAATGAGTCATTCTAATCTTTCTGCCCAGAGAATGGCTGCTGCCAAGGTGGAATCCTGTAGACTTTTACAGCTCAGACTATGTGCTGAGCCTGTGCAGACAAGGGGATAGAAAAGCTGTGGAAATCTGAGGCTTAATTGTAATTACGGTCTCCAAGACTGAGGTTCTGCTGATAATAACTTTAATACATTACATAAAAAAAAGAAATCCTTCCAATAATTTCATTTTCCTCCACAAGGCAGTTTTGAACATATCTTTGTAAAGTGCCTTTTACCATCACAGAGGGAGGAAGCTCTTGCATCTTCCCCACTTTGCAGCTTGGCTCTTTAAACGCAATCTAATCCTAGACATTGTTTCCAATATGTTACAAATAAACACTCTCCTGAAGGCTCAAGAAACTGTTCTGGGGACAAATTTTCCTTCAAGTAAGAGGACTGAGGTACCAGTTCCACTCTTATTTACCTCCTTACATGACATAAAGCACACATAGCATCATCATGTGAATGTGCAGTCTGCAAGGTGCGCCCTCATGCTCTCCAGGCTCACCCGTTGCTGATAGTCTGCAAAGTGGCTGACAAGGGTGCTGTTAATATCAAATGGAAACCCATCTGCTAAGCTGATTCACACTGCTGTCAGAGGAAAGCTGAGTCAACAAGGACTGGTGCCAGAAGATTTTCCTTTTAGTAACAATATGAGTGACTAATTGACAATCAATAATACTAATACAAATTGACATTAAAGCCCATATGGGGCACTGTGCCAATGACTGATCATTTGTGCTAATGAAGCAAGAAAGTCTTGCCGAATGCCAACCAAACCCAGTTCACACTGAGATGTTACATCTTGAACAGTGATCCAAAGACCAGATGGAAACTAACTTTGGGCTTCCTTTACTACTGTTTCTAAACATTTGGGGTTTCACACACAGGTTGACTCTTTGCAGCCTTCACAAGTCAAAACACAGGTTGCAACCTGAAATTTCAGCCTACACTTAGCGTTTAGCCCAAGCTTACAGTCCCTTCTGGAGTTGGAAATAGAAGAGGAATAAGCCATCTGTCCAGCCATAAGAGGCTCAGATGCCACAGAAACAATCGTGCCTTGGGTTACCTCCACCATCACTGATAACACAAGCAGCTCACAGAACTGTTCCAGCCTCAGCATGTTCACACACAGCCCATAAGAGATCACCCAAGTTCCCAGAAAGGCCCCAAGTACAAAACTGAGCAGATAGTGGCAAAGAACTACACCATTCCCTGCTACATCTCAAAACTGATTAAGCTGTCTGTCCACTGCTAAATGAAGCTCCTTAAAGTTCAGTTACCGGCCCTCCTTTATGAGCCAGCCTGCTTGCATGTGAAGCAGAAGCCTAGGAAACACTTAATGAGCCTGCCTCAAAGATGCATATAGAGGAAGCAAAGGTATAACAGACAATAGTTAAGGGCACATTCAGGGCCAGTTCCTTGCTCTCTATCCTGGGACAGGAACATGCAAGAGTCATGATGCAGCAAGCAGAGGGACCCGATAGAATATTGACCATAAGTTTTGGTGACTGTTACTGCCTTTTGGCTCAGTGTAAGATCCGGTGCATCAGACCCTCGGAATGCTCCAGCACTAAAAATAGTAGCCATTAGGTAAGCAGATCACTGTGTCTTACTGATCCCAGAAATGCAGCAGTTACAGCAATTACAACAATGGCTCCCTTGGCTCCATTTTAGCCTACCCACTAATCTCTTTTCATCAAAGTGATGGGCAGCTCAGCTCCTCACAGCCAGAACAACCTGTTATTTCTCATAGCCTTTATTCAGAGGCAGACATCAGATATCACAGAAACTCAATAGACACCTTTCAGCACTGCCTCCTCCCCAGCAAACTCAGAACCATACTCCTTCTTTCGCTGTATCAGGAGAGGGTGCACTTTTCCTGCCTGCCGACACAACACTGAAGTTCATGTTGAGATACCATCCATTACAGACAGCCCACAGCCAGCTATGAAGCGGGTGAGTTGTGGCTCTGGGTCAGGCTGTTCAGATAGGAGCAAGACACTTATTTGAAACCCTGCATTACTGAACTCTTCAGTATGGTCAGCTGCGTAAAATAGACTGTTACATGTCTAGTGGAAGAAAATAGCAAAGGGAAAAACAATGCTCATGCCTTCGTAACCAAAACCTCTAACACACCCAATATAACTTGGCAGTTTGAAGCAACAATCAAGTTTGAAGTCTTTTTTTTTTTTTCCTCCCCTCAGAGGTCTGTTAATACCATACATGGCATCTATGTCAGGGAAGCCAGTAGTTATGGGATGGGAACTTGTGCCAGAACAAAACAAATTTGATCAGAGTGAGAAAATCAATGGATATGGCAAACAGCTGGCTCCAGTTAAGGCCTTATTTTTAGAATGCATCTGCCAAGGGATTCAAAGTGGAATGGCAAGGTCCCTTGAGCATAGATGAGCCCAACTGCACACCATAGTTTGTATTATTTAGAGATGTGGGATTTGCCATTAGGGAACTGTGAACACATGCAGGGTACAGCTTGCCCCTTGCAGATGCTGCAGGCACAGAGCGCCACATCAGATGCCTGTGGAACTAACCTCTCATAGGGAAGAGGTACTGTGCTGGCAGGATCTCACATCCCCAGGAGACAGGACTGGGAGTGCTTGCAGAGGTCAGTTAGGCCACCATCATACCCCCAGACTAGAGAAAGAGCATCTGTGAATATTTTCATATCTGGTTTACCCATTTGCCCCTTTTCTCCTGCTTGAGGTGGAGAAGTGCGAGAAGGACAAAGGCATCACAAAGGAAAGTGACTCAATACATATCAGGATTTATTTACTCCAGCAGTGTAAAAACAGCACAGCACTAAGGACTGTATTTAACTTCACACACCAGCTGGCCTCTATGGGACTCCTGAGGTTAATGCCTCCATTTAAATGGAAATTGAATACAAAATTATTAGCACCTGTTAGCAAAAAAAAATAAGAGTGCCCCAACAAATTATAAAGAATCTTTGTCAGTACAGTTCCCATCAAGTGTTCCAGTTAGTGCATCTCCATAGGCCAGACATGACAAGGTCACTACCAGCCAGCAGAAGGACCTCTGTCCAAGAAGCTGAACATCTCTGCATGAGTAGCATCCCCCGAAGATTTCAGCTGGGCCTAGAGGATAAACTCTGGAGGAAGAAGCCAATTCAGAGAGATGAGGTCAGCCCCTGAGCTAGGCAGACAGTAAGTCAAGAGAAATGGGTTATATGCAAGTAGGGACAAGCCTAACTGAAAAGACTCAAACTGTCTCAGAGCCACTGACTATAGCCAGGCTGAATCCAACCAACGCTGCTCATTTTAATCCAGCTGGCAAAGTCTGATCGCAGCCGGTCAAACTCAGTGGGACTCTGGTACTTTTCCATGTTACAGCAAACAGGATAACCAGAGATAATATTGACCCAAAGCTTTTCTTCAAATTCCTTTCAAATAAGTCTGGTTAGGAAGTGGGAAGAATCATAACCCCACATAACACAAACTTCATACCCAAATAATGCAGAAGAAATAGGTGGGTTTGCTGCTTTAACCCAGAATTCAGTAGCTAAATAAGATGAAAATTCATAAGTCAACAATAGAATGGCAAGTAATCCTCACACAACAGCCAATGGAAAATCCTTCATTAAAAACTCCAACAAGCAATTTAATTTGGTGATCATTCTATTTATAAAGGAGTTATTTTTATAGAGAGGAAACAAATAACTCAGTAAGTATATAGCCATGTTTCATCTCTCATTTAAAAACTCCCCACAATCTTCAATAGGTAAATCTAGAGAGATTGTTACCTTATCTTAACCCATAATGAAGCAAGGAAAAGTTTTTTGGGAATTGTGCAGAGGGTTGTAAGGACCATGTCTATAACACTAACTCAGTCTTTTTAAAATGAATGGTAGAAGAACTTGAAAGTTTGCTTGTAACATTCATCTAAAAATTAGGCTTCTAAAGCCTTCTTTAAAAGAACACCCTCAGGACACATAATTAATAGCTAATAAGTTCAAAGAAAACATTTTTCTCAAGTACAAGCCAGAAATGTTAAGAAAGGAGTGGGTCTTGTGTTCTTTTTGTTAGGCCCTGTTAAAAACCACACTTCATCTGTTCCATTAGGCAAGAGCTTTAGCCACCAATAATCAAGTTAGTCATTGGAAGCAAATGTCATCCCAGAATTAGTCATTTGTCTTTTTAAAACTCACTCTTAACACCTGTGAGATCCTGCAAATGCGGCTCCTAATTAATTTTATTCCTCATAATAAGACATCTTTGCAAATTGCTTTGGACTTCTGTTGTTTATCACTGTTCTGAAGGAGCATCTCTGCTACTCAGAGCCACAGTGGGCACTTAAACCTTGTGGTAGGGTTACTCTTTAGACAACTTAAACTCTTATTGACTAGAGCTGACACTTGAGGCAATTACTGGCATGTTGGACCTTTCAGCAGGAGGGACAGAGCACTAAAGCAATTTTTCCCCAGCCATCTCACATTCATTCTTGTACATCATATTCAACCACATGCACAGACTCCAAATGCGCAATCAGCCTCCAAATGCGCAATCAGCTGTGAGTCTTCATGACTTGGAGCAGAAATACAAACCAAACTTCTAAGCCCCTTACCTGGCTTCCATCCATCTTACTTATATTAACCTTCCCAGCAAATCACTAGTTTGTGGTACAAATTTATTCTCCAAGTTTAGAGCTGGAGCAGTCTGAAATAGGGACAAAAGAAAAGCTTTAAACCACAGTTTACTGACAAGAAACTGAGGCACAGATCAATTTAAGTGATTAGCCTAGGCTTGATTAGGCATCCCTGGTGGTGATACACACTATAACAAAGTCAGGGCTGGCACTCAGCTTCCTGCCATAGCATCTTTATCACCTCCTCTCCTGAGCACACCAGGATAAGCCTGGAACCCAGGCAGCCTGAAGATATGCCACCTTCAAAGGGCTGTGGTCTTAGGGCAGAACATCAGAAAACTTGATCCTCCACAATCGTAAATCCCGGCTGCAGCTCAGCCAGCAGAGAAGAAAGGGAAATCATGCAAAAAAGAGCAACACTGTTCCTTGTCCAGAATATGCTTGCAGTGACTTATCATGTATGAGAGAAATATGAGGCTGGAAACAGCCAACATGTCCCTAAAGCCATCATGCAACTCCTTTCTCAACTGTGGCCTCAAGCTTCCATCTTAACCTATTTTTGTCAAAGTGCTGAGAGCAGGGGAAACACCCTGAGTTTTGCCAACAGACAGAACCAAAACCACATCAATGATTGCACGGAAGAGGAATTTGGGTGGAGAAAGAGCCTTAAAAAGGGAAACACTTGGAAGTGCTACTGCCTGGAAAAAAAGCATAAAAGAATTAGATCATATTTGAAATATTTACAGCTTCACTGCATTGCTGCAGAAAAAGCTCATGCCACCATGTTTAATTTATTTCAGAATTGGAAGAGTAAATCTCATTAAGGTCTAGTGCTTTCTTTTCACAAGGAGAAAGCATGTGTTCACACTTAAGATAATTGCAAACATCCATCACTTTAAAAATAAACCCTTGCACATCAGCATGAGCTCTGAATCCATGCCTGCAAGTGGCTCCAGTTCAAGCAACCCTACAAGGATGCTGTTAGAGGCAGCAAGAGGGGCCCAAACTGAGCACCAATTTGGGCTGGGGGAATGCAATCCTCTTAAAGGAAGAAATTGCTCCATTTAAGCATGGGCACTACTCTGAAGTGCAAGCTACAGAGGATATTGTCCCCCAGTTTGACACCAGCTAATAAAAGCAGAGCTACACATTATTCATTGCCTGGTTGTCATCCTCTCACATTCAGCCCTCATTGCTCTGAGCCCTTAGAGAGTATTAAAACCCCTGTATATATACATCCCCCACATCCTAGAAACACAAGCACTGCATAATGTTTTTAATGATACTGCTTTTCTGAAACTAGTGTTAATCCCCTATGGCTGGTATAAAGACAGCAGTAGATCAAGCCTAAAATTATTAGACTGTCAGTTCTACAGAGAAAGAAATCAACACATGTTCAAAACCAGGGTGTCACACTGTGTCAGTAGCCCAAGAATAACCTGTACAGGAATCCCACTTGCAGTTGTACTGCTCACTCAAGCCTAGCCCTGTGCTATTGCATCTGCACTGCCAGTATTACCCGTGCCTGCTCCATTAAACCAGATTGTTCTACAATTGTTTTCTTCTGCACTGACAGATCCATAGCGATTCCATCTCTGCCCTAAATTATATTGGTAAAGTGGAGGGCAATATTAAGCACAAAGCATTCTTAAATATGCCGAGAACTTCAGAAGGAGAGAAAGCACATTTATTTTAAGTGACCTCAGACTGCCTTTTTTTTTTTACTGCACATTCACCTTTAAGTTCTTGATTTTACTTTTAAAATGTGCAGTTCAAGCCATAGAAATATTTTTCTATGGCTGATGCCAAGAAACCGTACCCATTTCATGGCTCTGTTCATGATTTTTACTGCAGAGAAAGTCCCTGTCTACTCATATAAAGGCCTCAGACCAATAGTCAAAGGCATAGATATTGTCTTTACCAACAGAACTGAGGCGACAGAGAATGAAGGGAAAGTTTATATGCAAGCACAGAAGATATCATCTGATGAAACCTAACTCAGAAGCTGATATCTGCCTTCCTTTGAGGAGGGCTAACACATAATATTCACTGTGGCTTACAATGCCTACAAAATTACTGTGTAAACCACATCATAATGGAGAGCCTTGCTATGAGGAGAAATCGCTCATGCAGTAATGGACTCTGCAGCACAGCTCTGGCAGCAGGAAAGTTCATTAGGAATGCAAATCTGTTGTGCTAGGAGCAGGAAGGGGAGACGTTTCTTTTAAATACCTTCACTGCAAACCTTTTAAAATGGAAAATAGTAACAGGAACTAGAATGCATCCAGACATCTGTCTTGGGCTATCCTAGCAAAATTAAGAGTTTAGAAATGCTTTTTTTCTGGTTTTATTTTGATTTTTGTGGTTATTTCCATTTGAGAGGAGCTGGGGGGACAAGAATTTCCTGCCTTGGCAAGAGTCTGAGGAGCCACTGCTTGAAACATTCTATCCCAATGTGGCATAAGAGGACACTGCACCAAGACAACACAACCCCAGACTCTTAAATGTGGTTCATCATTGCTATCACTGACAGATAAACCAAGTCACCCATGTAAATTGTTCCATGCACATGGCTTGTGAATGCCAGATGGGACAGAATGCAAAGAGGAAACATTTTTACTACATGACTTGGAGCAGCCTCATCCCCCTTTCCAAACACCCTTGACAAACTTGTGACTGATAATTCTTCTGGCCCATTTCTGTTTATTGCTGCTTTAACTATGCTTCCATTTGAACACCAAAGACAAACCTATGTTCTCTTTAATCTGACATTTGAGAGTTAAGCTTGTTTTCAATTGCTATTCTAAACTTGATAGACACCAAGAAACACAGAAGCTGCTCATCTTGATTTTGAAGGCTATTCCCAACTTCATGAAGACAGTTGCAAGCTGGTTTTGTCCCCTTCCTACCTGGCAGCTAGTCCATCTCTGATGAAAACACCAAAAGAGTGACTGAAAGCTATTCTCCTCCTTCTGTGTCAAGTGCTCCTCCAGCAATTCAAGTGCTTGCAAAAGAGAGATAATTACAAGCAAGGGGTATTACAGGGAGTGAAAAGTGAAGTGTTCAGGGTTTTGCTTTGTATCCTTACAGATCATCAAAACCAAGTAATTGCTAAGGAAAGAAGTCTCCACATGATGCCACCTTTCTGCTTCAGTGAGAGCTACTTGTATTTTGCTCCATTAAAGCAACTAAATGTATTTGGTTTTTAATGCTGAAGAACTCGCATCTCCTGGAATCACAGCTAGCCATCCTGCAGACTCAATCTCCTGATCATTTCCAGTGCCTCAGTGTAGATTTGACAGAATATTGCAACATCATTGTAGAGAGGAGAGCCACAGAAGCCACAGTTTAAGGGGTGTAGCAAGAAGCTCAGCTGCACCACATAGGGTTAGAATTAAGCCATATACCCTGCAGTAGCAAGCTGTCACCTCATTGCTTACCAAGCTAAAGGCAGGTTTTACTTCAAGGCCACTGTTGTATCTACCTCTTGATTTCTGCACCTATGCATAAGCCATGAATAATTTCACAATAAGCAACACGGTTTCACCAGTGGGAAAACCACTTGAACCATCATTAGTTTGCTCCTTGGAAGGGACAGCAGTGACCAAGTTATCTGCATTTCTCAAGGTGCAGAGCAAGTTTGATGCATAGTCTGTACCACTGATCTCTGAAAATTGCTTGTATACAGCTATTCCCTCATTCCAACAACTAGAGGCTCTGCTGCTTTGGCAAAGGAAAGTACCACTACAGGCACAAATTTAAATACAAATGGAAAGCACAAGCAACTCCACATCATGGAAAAACTCTGTGTGCTCAAACAGATGGAATTTACATCTTGAATTATTGCATTTCATTGTCTTTTGCTGGCAAAGTCCAAGCTTCATTATGATACAAAAACAACCATTGGCTGCTGACAGGCTGTTATTTTGCAAAAGAAAAGCAAGTGGGCAACCACAGTGTGGGGCATTTTGTTCAACCCAGAGGACAAGGTCAGCCTGGGGCCCAGACTAGTCAAAATACTACTTTTTGCCCATTAAATGCTTTCACTGGAAAAACTTAACATTTCCCACGGGAAAAAAAGGTGGGAAGAAACCAATCAAAATTCAAATAGAAAGCATTGTGTCACTTTCATTTCAACTTCAGGTTCCAGCTCTGACACATTTCAGCACATTGCTCCCTTTTCAGTTCTTCTATGCATGGTTTTGGAGGACCTGGAACCCATCGTTTGTATTTTACTCCCTCTCTCCATGTTAAAGTGGAAAACCAAATTCCAAACAGTTCAGAACACACCTCCAGTCTTGTTCTTGTTTTTTACCCTTTGTTCTTCAGGGCAGAGGGTGCCTCATCTTTCCGCCATCTTCCCTACGCAGGAGAACCAAAGCGTGTGAGCCTGGAAGCAATGCAATAGCCATTTCCTCTGCTGGACTACCCAAGAAACAGAGAACACTTGTCAAGGGTGACCTGGGGAAAAGCTGTCTACACCAGCAGGAGGGTCTCAAAGCTCTCACAATATCAGACCCATTCTTATCATACTTTCAGGCAAAAATCAACAAAAGACCCTCAAAATAGAAAAGGGCTGAGAGGGATAGAAAAGCAACTAGAATGGAATAGCTTTGGTACAAACTCTGGGTGGTCTATATCCTGATCCTAGCTGGTTTTCCACTTCATGAAACACCAAAGTTTTGACAGCCAAGTTAGAGACAGCCTGCAAGCAGCTTTTCCTGCCCTCTTTTCTCTCTCCCCCACCTGCTCCCAAGCAGACGCAGGAAATCTCCAATATACAACCAAGTGCCAGTACCTGGGAGCTGCTGTTTGTCCCTTCTCCTTGCCTGTTTGGCCACGAGCAGGCTTCCTCCAGCAGACATGCTTCCAATCCATGAAATAACAGACATAAATATTGCTGCTCTGTGGCTGAGCAGCAGAGCCATTCTTTGGGACAGTGCCAGCACTTGACATACTCCTTTTATTTATAGCTTCTGCAACAATTTGCCTTCCTAAAAACTGCCACTATATTATATCTATTATTTAATGTTTTGTCTCAATGATACTCTGTAATTTATAGCAGGCCTTCATAATACATTAAAGCCTTATGCTGTTATTTTCTTTGCCATTGTGCTTTTCAAGAGCACAAGCAGAAAATTCAGCCACAGCTTCAGAGCATCTCTGGTAAATCTAGCCTGGAGTATTCACTCTGACAGTTGAAAGCACTGATGCTCTGCAGTGGAGGAATTCCTACTCTGTCATGACTGGAGAAAAAGAAGTAGATCCATTTCTCCTCCTTATAAATGAAGTTGATGGCACAGGCAGTGGCCAGGCCCCCCATGGCAGTGGGGTTGGGGGAGTGAGGCTATGCAGGGAACATGAACATTACAGTCTCAGTAGCAACAGAACCTATTACTATCCTTAAGTGTCAAGTCTTCCTACATGTTCAACATTGGATACACCACTGAGTTTAGGATTTAGAAGCATTCAGAGTTCAGAGGCATTTAAAACTTGAAGTTATTATTATTTTTCCATATTAAGAAAACTTACTGATAAATAGAAGCTTTTGGCATGAATGATGCCTCTCAGAGATATTTGTTACTATTAATATAAAATAAAAATGCCAGTGTTCCTCTGAAACCTGAGAACATGAAAGCTTTCTAAACATGCATTGAGGTTACATACATACACAAAACATTTTAGATATATAATACCTCATGTTTAACCCCCACACTCTCACATTTTCTAGCATAGCTGTGCTTTAAACAACATGCTTGAACAGCGCAGATACAAAAGACACTACAGGTAGCAAAACCAAAAGAAGCACTTGAGCTTTACCTTGCAGCAGACCTTCTATTGATGTAACAAAGAGAACAAAGCCCAAACAAGTAGCCTATTTACACACCTTGGGAGTGGTTCCTTATAAAGGTCTCAGGAGAGCTAAAGTGAATTATCTATAGCTCTCCCACCTGCAGCTCCCACCAGCCTTCAGCTCTCTTCAGAAATGGTTAAAGTGCTTGACATAATTAGCTCTTAATTGTTAGCAGCTGTACCCATTATCAGCTTAATTCCTAATTAATTGTTACAATTAACGCTACCTTGCCTACCCTATCTTAAGAAGTGTTTGTTAGGGAAGGAATATTATGTGTTAATTAAATTGCTACCAAATTTTAGCATTTGTTTATTCTAAATGTGCTACTATTTCCCTCTGTAAATAATTAATGAGCCAGGGGTCAATTAAACCTGTGTTAACCTGCATCGTAGTCTGCCCGCATAACAAAGCAGAGATATTTATTGTATCAGAAGGAAATTTAAAGTCACTTCTCATCCTCAAAAACATGCAGGCATCAATAGTCTATGAATATATTTTTGACTAGTAGTAGTTGACCATCCTTTCCCTTTTAGCATGGGACTATAAACACGCTAAGGCTTATGCAGATCTGCTGCTGAGGGCTCTCATTGTGCCAATAGAAATATAACTCACTACAGCCATAAGGGTGGCATATAGGGCAGCATTAGGCAAACCCAGAATTAGAGCAAAAAGAAAGAAAAGGCGGCTCAGGTGGCCTGTGGATTCTGTTTGTTTCATTAACATTCTCACGCCCCAATTTTCTCATGGAATTCTGATAAAAAACCATACCATTTTTTGCTATAAGCTTTCGTAGGAAAGTAAAATACATTTCTTAGGATATCCATCTCCCTACAGAGCTGCCTGTGCAGCTCGGAGCAGGATAAGAAATGAGCTTTCACTGTAGCAGGCAAGAATTAACACATTGCCTCACAAAATCACCTAATTACACCCACTGTAATGCAGGTGTGTTCAAAAAAAAGGATTGCCTGGGCACATGTAAGATGCTGGGGACTCTGCACCATGCACTCACAGCCCTTCCCTCTCTGGCGTTCATGCCCGTGTCACATGCCAGACTTGGTCACTCATTGCCTTCTCTCCACTAACTCCTGCTGCTCGCTGCTGTTGCAATCAGTTCATCGCTGGAAGGATACCTGTTCACCATACAGATGACTTTATTTCTCTGAATGTAACTGTCTTCGCCAAGAAGTTGTTTCTCTGCTGCCTCTCCATCCTCCCACCAGCTCAGCCCCCAGAAGCAATGAGCTGCTGCTGTGTTTTTTCATTGTCATCACCAGCCACAGCACTCTGTTCCTCCCGTCTATCCGTAGTTGTTAGATCTCAAAAGACCATTTGCTGTCACAGCACGGGACAGCTCAAATACCAAACCAGGTCACCAGCTATGTGTGGGATCTTAAGCAAGCTTAAGAAATCTATTCTCAGATCTCGGTTTAAACTGCAAAAGTAAATTAGCGGGTGCTGTGCTTGGCAGAATCACATGGAAGCACAAGATTTAACTCTCAAATGTGCCTGTTTTCTCGTGCACAGCAGCACCTGTCACCCGCTTGCTGTGCAAAAGAAAGCCCTTCTTTTCAGGGACGCAGCCTCCACATGTGCACGCGGGCAAGTGTGTGAAAGCTCTCACGTTCAGACATGCTGCTTTATGGAGGCATGTGCACCCTTGTTTTCAGAATAGCATGATTTCATCTCTTCAAAGTCTGCCCCTATACCAGGGCTGCTTTTTCTGAGCAGGGGGCTTCTCTTCCAATGCAGGAAGACATTGGTGATGAATATTAATTGCTTTAACATCTTGTTGTGATAAGGCCAAGCACATTTCGGTGCTTTAGCTCGTTGCTAGGGAACTGAGAATGGCAAGTCATGGATTTCATTTGCTTCAGGGCCCACTTGGGTTGCAAAACAACATTAAGCCACAGAGCAGGGTTTGCCTGTTAATTATTTAGAGTCTAATGAAAGAAAGGAGAGAGAAAATTCAGTGTTTTTTCACTCTTCTCCCAATTTGGCTTTCATACTACATAGGGTCATTAATCCCCAGGGCCAGACAGCTTTTTTGTCACACATGATACCTTCCCCTGAAGCAAGACAAGAACGCCCCTGCTTGTTTAACGGAGCTCTCCTGAACTGCACCTTGCAGAACACCACAGCAAATGACTATATTTAAATTTAATTGTCCGGAAATTGTAAGCATAATATTCTCTCATTTCACTTCTAATTTTAGATGTAAACAAGCTGCAAAGTCAAGCTCTTCCTGTCACCTCCACCTGCAAGCAGCACCGCTGGCAGAGCTGCTTCCCTGAGCAGGGACTGTGCCTGCTGCCATGTGCCTCCTCCTGCCACCAGCCTGGCTGGAGGTCAGCTGGAGATCACTTTGAAGGGATCCTGCTAGATCTGTGTTTACTGCTTTTCCTCTGCCACTGCCAATGGCATTTGGGCTATGACAGCCCTAAAGCTTTAGGACTGCTGTTCTGCCAGTGGGGATGTGCCATGTGAGAATCTGAGCATATTCACAGTGAGTGCAATGCTAGGAGGGATTGCCAGGTTTAGTCTCTATAAGAAAATTGGTCTGTATATGAGGAGGGACTGAAGAGGAATAGAAGTACGGGTATCTCTAGGTGTGCACGCACGCTTCACTTCTGCAGCGATGGCAAAAAAGCAGAGCTTTGCACAGGACTGCTGTGTGTGCTGCATGGAGATGCTCACTCTCAGCCCAGCTGTCCTTTCTCCTCTATCTTTGCACCCAGGGAAGACATTTAGCAGATCACTGGTAACTGCACTGTATCTAGCTGGGCACACACTAGTGACTAACTGACTGCCCCTAAAGGAGTGCACGAAGTAGGAACTGCCCCAGATGGCTGCATTGCCTGGGGAGCACCAGCAAGAAGTGTCAGGCAAGCAATTAAAACAAACATCAGAGACAGGAATGATCCATTTATGAGCAAGAACCCAGGCAGCGTAATTACCCATAGGGTGTGTTCCAAGGAATCATCCTGATGTGCCTGTGTATCTCCCAAACATAAAAGCCCTCCCAGCATCACACTATGTTGAAATGCCCCCTTCCTGCCTTCCATTTGTCCTGCAGCATTCACAGATTTTATGTCTGCTTCTTACTGGAGCTGAGCGAGTGATGAAGTTAATCTATTCATTAGATTGCTTCTTTTTAAACCTCCTGTGAAATCCATCTGATTAACTGTTCCCCAAATGCCATCCCATCAGAATCCACATCTTTTGGGGACATCAGAGTGATCCATTTGCCCCATGGCCACCCTCCTTCTTCAGAGTATGAAGCTCCATCTGTTTTACATGACTGCAAATCTACAGCAACTCCCATTGCTACAGCATTCTTGAAAAGCAAGATATCAGAGGTTCATCATCCTTGCAATTGATTCTCACCTATTTGAGCAGTTTTCTTTGTCTAAGGGTAGGCAAGGTCCCATTCTGAAACACACCTCACCCTCAGCCAGGTTCACAGCTTGCCAGTAAGGTCTCTCATTTTATCAGAGAGCATTTCTACTTATGCATTCGCATGCTCCTTTTTTCTTACATCCAGGCTGAAAACCTCCAACCAACTCCTTAGCCAGGCCTCTCCAGAGACTAGTTTTTCCAAGGATTGGTTAGTTACTAGGAAACAATCAGAGATAATGGATCAAGATTGAGGTCTCACAGCCCCTCTTGGAAATGAATGCTTCCCCCCTTCACATGAGTTCCTATGTGGTGTGCAGTGACTCTCAAAAAAAAAAAAGAAGCAGTAAAATGCAAATCTCCCCAAAATGGGCTGCAAGTTCACAGTGAAACACAGACTCTCACCTCCTCTCACTGAAGGCAAAAAGATATGCAGCACAGAAGAGATATGAGTTGTTTTAGCTACGCAAGAAGCATAGTTTGAGTAAGGATGATTATTTCTGAGAAGAAATGGTAATGTACGGGAATGGCAGTCAAGGGAAGTGAATTCCGTTTCCTACCTCCCACTAAGGGGTTAGCGTATGAGGCTGTTTGTCTCAGCCCCTCTGTCTCAGTACTGGTAAAATGGCTCCACCTCTGCAAAACAAGATGATCTCCACAGCTGGAAATGTCTATGCAAATGCTAATTACTAATATGTTTTTTGTACTATTGGGTATTCCTTTTATAGCTAAGAAGCTGGTTTATAGCTATGAAGCTGTTTTAAATGTGCTTTCCAAGCTTCCACAGGTGAGGGAAAATAATAACTGACCACAGTAATATATGTCGTGGTCTATGAGCTGTTGTACCAATGCAGGTCTCGTCTGACAAATCGCAGCATATGATGGTCATCTTTACATAAGTAGCAGCTGCTTGAGATGCAGTTACTCAGGAATTAAGTATTGCTGCCTTTCTGGGAGAAAAGCAAGGAGAAACCTTGCAGACCTGATCTCTTGGGGTTTTTTGCCATATAGGCGTCTGTGGTAACAATATCTGATTGTCACAGCAAAGAAAGCCCAGACAGGTAAAGAAGCACAGTGAGCATAAATGCATTTGAAACCCACAAAGGCACTTACATAAAGCCTTTAAAGGTTAACTGTCTTCCACAGTGTGCCATAAATATCAGCCAGATATCAGCAAGGCAAAACAGAGGAATCCAGGATTGCTCTACATATTCCTGCAGTTTCACCAACTGGAGTACTGCTTCCACTACCTTTCCATTTGCATGCCAGTCATCAATCACTGTCTTAGTTGGAGCAGGAGGTAAGAGCGCTTGCCTTTGGGAAAGCCTGCTGCAACCAGCTGTGCAACAGAGGGGAGCACAGGGCTGCCCTTGGGAACAGATGGCTGCAAGAACAGTTTAATACTCAGTTTCATCTCTGGATCCTTGAAACAGAAGATCCATCCCAACCAAGATGGCAATGCATATTGTATCATGCATTGAAGTACTTCCAATGATGAAGGCATGGGGAGGTTGGGCCTCACTTAAGCTTGCATCTTGATCTGCTGCTCAGCCCTGGAAAATTCAGGTTACATCTGGGTCCTGCTCTAGGCTACACCACACCAAATCCATCCCCAGGCTACAGCAGCACTCCAGCAATGTCTGTTGATGCCATGGTCCACACCTCAGGCTTTAAAGGAGGGCCAATGGGCAAGTGTGGTGTTCTTTCTCTCCCTCCCTCATCATGCTGAAAGGGCAAGGGAATGAGAGCAGGAATTCCTGCCAACAGCTGGTTGAATGTTGTGTCAACAGGCGCACCTGGTTAAGCAGCACTTCCATGGATCCCACACACATCCACTGTCACCATTGACAGCATCTTGTCAGCGAGGCAGCCGGCTGCTGCCAGCAGGAGACTCAGGAATGACAATTGTAATTACAGCTTTTATTTTGAAATATGGTCCAGACCTCATTCCCAGTGAGATGCACCATGCCACTAACTATGTGAGCCTTGCCTGGGCCAGGTGCAAACACACTCCACTTGGAGAAACACAGGGTAGCCTATACCTTCATCTCCAAGTGACCACTTGCATCCACAATCACAGTACAGATCATACACGTGCTATGCTGCAGGCTCTGAATCAAGATTGGGAAGGGCTCAGAAATCTCACTAATATTCAAACAGCACATGAAGAAATAGGCTATTTCCAAAGAATCGATTGCCTCTCTTCTGCTTCTATTAGTTCAGACACGGAATGAGTCTCAGAAGAAAATCACAGCCCTAGCAGGAGCTCCAGCTGACTGAAGAAAATGAAGTGCCAGCTCACTCCCAGCAATAAGTAAATTCTGAGTTTATATATGCACTGGGTAGATGCATCTGTTCACCTCTATCTTCTGCAAGCACAAGTGCACCTGACATGAATGGTAAGTCCACACCAGTAAAGCTCATCCAGCTAGGAAAATCCAGAAATCAAAGCAAAACCAGCAAAAATTGAGCCTAAGAGTGATACTTTCAGAGCCACTCAGCCCCTATTCTGGGGTTCAGGATGGAGTCTTATAAGACAGAGCCTAAGCCAGCATCACCTACCACTGGCTCACCAAGTGCACCCCCAAGCTGCTCTGCTGTTGTAAATCAGGACAGTCTGGCAACTCCAGAAGAGGTGGGCTGATTTGCTCCAGCACAGACCAGGCTTTAAATGACTTTCATGACACACATTTTGGGAGCTATGTCCAGTCAGTATATATAAATTCATCTATGGATCTATCTAAATATTCCAAGCTCAGGGAATAGGCAAGATAAGTTGCAAACCCTAAGAAACCATTACTGACAAACCAGAGAAATCTCTTGTGTTGTTTTTCTCAGTTTATTACACACTGGAGCTGAACTCTGCTTGCAGAATGTGTTGTGGCGCCAGTTCAATTCACTGCAAGAAGCAAATGCCAAGGCGTGCCAAGAAGCTGCCTGCCACCCAGCACCAAATGGAGAATCTGTGCAAAAGAGCCTGGAGGGGAAAGTTTGCTTTGAACTTCTAAAGGTTTGGGGAAATTGTTTTTACAACTGAAAACCTTGTAAGAAGTATTCTCAGCACAGAAAGGCTGTTCTCATTTTGCTTGGCTCTCAGCACTCATGCATTACCCTATGCAGTAAGAAAGACAAAGTAATAAGCGCAGAGGAGCAGCACACAGAAATGGTGACTTACATGACCCCAGCTTCCTGTGCTACCTATTGCAAAACACACAACCAAACATTATCAACACAGCCAAGTCTCATTGCAAGGTGATCTCATCAACTTGAAATCAAATTCTCTTGCAAATGGAATGGCTGACTCAAAATCACCAGAACATTGGACAAGCCTGCATGATAAACAACTTTTAATGGCTCTGCTGGCACCATAGGTCTGTTAAATATCACCGATTTTCTAAACACCTTTTGGGGGAATGACTGTATTATCTGCATACTGCATTTTTCCCTTACTATCAGTGTCTGCAAAGCTGCCATCCTGGAAGCATTGTGTAGAGACTGCAGATTGCTCTACATTCATTTTCCTCTCTATTCACATCAGCTATTCCTCAGTATCCAAATAGAATTTTTGCTTGGGAAAATTTTAAAGCAAGCTGCCTGTTGCACTGCAGGCTGAGCTGGCACAGGCACTACATTCCTCCTCTGGAAGGACAAGGCACATCCTCATGGAGATGCATCTGCTGATCACTGCTGACAAGCCTCATTAACATCAACCCTAATCCATCAACAGCTTCTCCTTGTTTTCCTTTTAGGACTACTTCTTGCTTTCTTTTAAGTCAACAGAATATTTGCACTACCCTCATGCCTTTATTACACAGGTCTGTATTTGAGGTGGTGAAAATAACTTGCATTGTTAGGAAAAGCAACAAAAATAATGCCAGTCTCATTGCTTTGTTAAACCACATGAGCAGCACCGAGCAGATAACCCAGCCCAGCAGTATATTCACCATGACATATCAAACCCTGCATTTTTTTCTCTGAATGTCACTGAAGTATGTAGAAACAGGTCTAAATACAATTAGGGAGCATTGAAAGTGAAATGATTGGGGCATTTGCATCCAGCCATTAGCCTGAGATTTGGGGATGCACAGCAAGCTGGTTCATCAGGGTCCAGAGACTTCCCACTACTCTCATGAACCCTCACTACTCCTCATGAGCACGCAATATTCCTTGCAAATCTTTCACAGGAGCTGATCAAACACTTGCCAGTGTTAAATCCCTCCCAGCACCTGCCTTTGCAGGGATGGACCATGCGCTGAGCGGGCCCCCTGCAGCCCCATAGCACACGCACTGTTCTTTCTTATCGGTAGATATTGCAGCTTAAATTCCCTCTGCGAATCCTGTTGTCAGTTTGATGCTGCAAGTTTACATTGTGTCCTTGTCACAGATAATACAGTTTCTTCTGTTTCTTTCTCTGTCACCATCTTCCCCTGTGGCTCTTTGTTTTTTTCTTCACAGTTTTCTTTCTGCTCTCTATTGTGTGAATACAATAGCCCCCCTCAGTTCTCCACAGACTACATCATCCTGTAATTGCTCTCCTATCTCTAAGGAAGGGAAAATTCACTCTGATTTGATCACCTTATTTTTCTCTGTATAAATGATAAATACCTCCATTAATCGACCTGTTTTCAGTGGTGTATCCTGGCAAACTATGAATAATACTTCTTACATAACAACATGTCAAATTGCAAAATTCCCTGTAACCCAGTCTCTTGGATACTGTCACTGCTAACACCTACTGCCTTTATCTACTTAAAATAATTCTGATACTAAGCCTTTAGAACCGCTTCCAGAGCAGGTCCATCAGCTGGAAACAGGAGCAGAAAATGCAGAAGCAGCTGCCTAGCAGGCTGTTCTTTCCTCACAGAAAACCCCCTTTGAAGTCAGGGGAAAAAGTTTCCTAAGGCTTTCTGAGAGTGTGAGTTCTCAGTACAAGTGAAGACAACGTGACAGCAGCCGAAGAACTCTATTCTTGAGTACCATAGAAACATCTGTCAGGTGTCCCTGTAGCTGAACACCTGCCTCTGTAGAAAGGGTCTCAGACTAGGGCCAAAACAGAGTGAGACCTATCCCAGAGCCCAGCAGCTTACCTCCTTTACTCCCTTCCTTTCAGGCAATATCTTTGTGTTGGACAGGTGAAGGGATCTTTTACGAGTCAGAAAATGATTAGACCTTGATGGATTTTCCTCCCATTAGTTTATCTAAGCACTCTTCATACTCACAGAAGCACCCTTCAAGGAGGACAACAGGGATGGTTTAGGTATCAGAAAAGCACATGCCAAGGGATGGTTTGGGATCCTGGAGAGAGACTGAATGGCAGGCACCTGCAAGCAGTGCAGACCTACTGGGCCATGCTGACCCCTCATGCTGATGCTTGCCTCTACCAGTTCCCATATAAAGCTAAAAAGGAAGCACAACTTCAGCATCACAGATAAAACACTCTCAAGTTTTACAAGCAGAGAAAGTATTTTATTGGCACAGACTCTTTTTTTTACTAACCTGGCATAAAAGCTATCAAGCTGTATAAATAAACCTGGGGAATTATCTCTTCCCTCAGCCAAGACCCTCACTGTGCCCTGAGCTGATTCATTTAAAATGGGTTATAAATTTCTGATAAAGGATATTTCAACAACAAATTGCGCCTTGAATAATGCTTTCACTGCAGTGCTCCTCCATCTCTACAGAGCAAGGCTCGGTGGAGCAAAGCTCAGTTGCGCTTTGGCCTGGGCCATGCCACGTTAACCACCCTGCACCTCTACTGTCCCTTTCTGAACTGCAGTAAGGTGCTGAGGAGCCTCAGCATTCTGCTAGAGCTGTACAGGCCTTGCACCTACCTGGCACAGATGCTTGTGTCTTGGCTTTGCTGTGGAGCTGCTCTGTGAGCTTCTAGGGAACCTTTCCTTGCCCTCCTCAGCTTTTTGCATCACTCACCTGCCTCCATCAGATACGGAACTGATTTGCAAGGACATACATTAGCCACAGGATGGGTTCTGATGTTTTATTCTCCTGTCCTTGGGATTGCCCCAACCTAGGCACAGGAACTTGCACTTGGCCTCATTAAACTTCATGAATGTGGGAATCAGAGCTTGTAGTCAAGCTTCGAATACCAATAGATAAAAATAAAATAACCCTAAGCAATCACTACCTATATGCTCAGATATTGCAACAGTGAGGAACAAAGGAAAGTCTATAAACAAATCAATCCAGGGGTTTTCATCTTCAGAGTTCCCAAAGTGCCTTGATACAAATGCTTTTACCTTCAGGATTAGTAGCATGTGATTTTGATTCACATCCATGCTCCTTGTACTTTATACTGATTTTTAATTTGCCCATGCTTCATGGGGAAGCACAGCAGCCTCCCTGTGAAAACAAAGTTGCTACATTTCCCTGTCATTGTCATTCAGGTTTTTGTTTGCATATAAACAGCCATGGTCCAGGATGAAGCCTGGAGTGAGTTTAGTAAATGTTGCTTTGCTGTTGACTGTGTCTTGAAGAGCAAATTTCTCAGACACCACAAGAGGTGTACCAGAAACTTCAAGGCCGCCTAAGAAAAACCACAAAGAAAAACAAAAGAAACAAACAAAAAACCCGAACCCAAACAAAACACACAAGTAAACTGCTTCTTTTTTAAATTCTGGTGAAGTCTATTGCTCAGTATATCCCTCAGTTCAGACATGAAACGCCTGGAAATGTGAAGTCTTTTAATGGGCAGCATTCATTATCACACCAGTTCATTAATTCCTCAATTTCTGGGAGCACCCACCCCTTATAAAAAGGTCTTCAAATGTTCCCTTGCTCCCATTCAATAGTCCTTTCCCCAGCGGCCATAGCTAAAATACCCCTGGGCCTCCCTCACCACCAAAAGCAGCTCTGCTTTGCCTGAGAAATCAAAACCATAAGAGCTGTTGGCTTGACAGAGAACTTGCTTGAAACCAAACCAGGTTTTGCAGCTAGGAATTAATGTTTTGGAACACAAGATTATTGGATTGATTTTAAATAGATGTTTCCCTTCTCATTCGTAATAAAGTGAATGGTGCTAAGGAAGCCAGAGAAAATTATATAAACCCAGCCCGCCCATTGCTTTGAAAACGTCTTTAAATACTTCCCTCCCACACCCACAGTCACCGCTAGAATGTGAGTTGCAAATGACAGACAGAAGGGAGCAGATTAATATCCGTTTATGCAGGAAAATGAAATGTATGAATAGGTATTTTGAGGACAAATGTATTTTGACAGGTATCTAATTTCATGTTGCTAAAATGCACTTTCTTGCATTCAGGAGATGAAGGCTGGTTTGTTGAGGGTTTTTTGGTTGTTAGTTTTTATGTTTGTAATCTTCATGGGTAAAAAGAAAAAACGAAAGATTACGTGTCAAACATCACAATTTAATTCTGAAATTTTTGTCATCACAAACGTTTTTAAAACAAACAAACAAAAAATCCATCGAATTCCCAGGCCTTGTTTATTCGGGGAGTTATGATAAGGCACAAACATATAGGGAAGAACCCATCTGTAACCTGGTAATGAACAAAAGCCCACAAGTCTCTTCACAGCTTTGCATGCAAAACAAGAGAGAGAAAAAACAGCCTTCAGCAAAGAGCAGAAAGAGCAGCTTCTGACCTTGCTAACAGTGAATAGAACAGTGGAGCAAACAGGCTGCAGTCTTCTTCCTTGTGAGAATGGGAGATAGAAGGATGGGAAAATTATTCTGTTGTTCAATGCACTGCTGGTGGGCACTTAGATATGCTGCTAATAGGTCTCAAGTAGAGCCCTAGATGTGGCAGACCCTGTTGGTCTATATGTTACTTTGCAACATTCAGCAGATTAGGCCACAAGCAGAGTCTCTGGGGGTTGCTATCCTCCACAGCTAAGTCTGGAGCACTTGTGAATAAGAGATTATTCCCTGCCACTCTCCCTGAGCTTTGAAGACACTCAGGAATGTTGCAGTTAGTGGCCAAACACCAAAGGAAAAAAATCCCTTCTTCTTTCCTACCTTGTTCTCCATAAGATTTAAACTAGCAACTGTTCACCGAGTGTTGCAAATTTCTTACTTCTCCAGTATCAATGACTATCTTCATCTAAGCAGCACAAACGCCTCAGACTGAATTTCAATCTCTGTTTAATATGTCTCTTTACTGTGGTCATTTCATTGACAATGCATGGGAATTCCATAGCTTTTTAAAAGCAGGACAAGGTAGCATAGATAAATTTACTGCCAGAGAACTACTGGCATAAGTAAGTTTAATTTACTGAGTGAGGCTGTGGGCTGCTGGTCTGGAACTCTGCGGAAGAATGATCACTTGGGAAACAGTTTTCCCTCAAAAGGAAGAAGAGTAAGACAGAATTTGCTTGCAGGCAGGTAAGCAGAACCAGCAGGAGCAGCCATCCTCTGACTCAGTCCTGCCACATAACCTCACATCTGTCCTAAGCTGGCTTTCGTCTTAAGAACTCGATACTTGTGACATAAAAAGAGTCGGATATTTTGTTGAGGTCCATCCTTTACAACTTTTGGGTATTGTGGGCAAAGGATAATGCCTTTCAGGGCTGCTTAGTGGGAACTCCATGAGTGTCCACAGCAATGAAACTCACTGGCTTCTCCCTGTGCAAGGGTTGGGAAGTTTCATTCCCACCGCTGCAAGGACCATGTCTTTCCTGCTGGCTCAACCCTTTCAGGTGACAAAGTGAAGGATGCCATAGGAAGACAATAGCTGGGTGATGCTGAAGAGCAGCGCATTTGGAGCACACAACTTACTTTTCAACCCCTGCCCTCAGAAACCCCTAGAGAGAGACTGCTTCTCAGTTGGCGCTGCCCTCTAATGCTTGGTGATGAACTGCAAGCGTCCGACTAACAGGTTTTATGGATTAGAAGGTACTTAAAGAGCTATGAGTGCAGATCATTGAGAAAGACAAAGGGGAGTGTTTCCTAGATGCTGTTTGAATTCATTCTAGCCTTCACACAAGAAAATCAATGTGTGTGTTTCAGAGGCTCACCTCTGCCCAGCATCTTGCACCCAAGCTTGTGTTCATCGTGACTCCCTCTTGCACCTCAGCAGCTTCTTCTTATCTCCCAGCCCCACACTGTGCTTGCCTGTTTAGTTTTTAAGCACCTACAAGCTACCCCAGCCTCAGAGCAGTTTTCCTGCTTGAGGTTTCTCAAGGAGACAGAAGCTAACAGGGCTCAGCTCCCCTTAAAGCAGCAACAGCTCCTGCTTCAAACCTGATCCTGCACATTTCAAGCAGGTGACAACCAAGCGGATGGGGGGAACTTTGCCCAGGGAGGGGGGGAAGATAGCTCCAGCAGGTGAGAGCATGGGATGGCTGCTGCATGGTAATGGCGTTGCCTAGCAACCTCTGCACCTGCGGTTCATGTAATTAGGATGTTTCTGAGCCTCTGATTTTGCTGCTGGCAGCAGGCTGTGACCACACAGTAGTCCTGCACAGGCACCAGCTCTACCCCATCAGCTTCAGGCTCCACAATCAGAGGTAAAACAGCACAGGGACCAGTACAGAGCTCCACTGCCTGAATCTGAGCTCACACAGGAGCAGAGTACCATGTCCCTACGGCTAGACAGCAGCAGAGGCTGTTCATCACTGTCTCTTCACATCTGGAGAACTGCTCCAAGCTTTTTCTTTCCCCTGGTGGGCAATTACTGCTCTCATCTACAGAGCTAACTTCCCACAATGACTTTCAAAGCAAAGCAGAATAAAATCTATGAGCTACAATAAACCTAGCCAGCAAATCTTGGTTGTTAAACAAGCCCTATCAACCACTACTCCTAACTTCCAACAGGTTTGTGGATGTCCTTAAAGGCTAACAGCTAACAGATTCACATCCTTACTTCAGCATGCTATCAGCACATCTTCACTACCAACAGAAACATGCTCACTTCACCCACATACCCATGAAACACTCCAGATGGATATTCAGTCACTCCTACTCTGCAGGAATGATCCAGATTACTCTTCCCTTCTGGGTTTAATGCTTAATCCCAAACATTTATCATGTTCTACTGCAAGCCTCCTACTTCTGTGCATGATCATTCTTCCTGAAAGCTGCTTTTTCTTTAAAATCTCTTTAATTATCTCTTCTGCAGTAGCATCTCCAGCTGGTACCGTCTGCTATGTTACCCTGTGGATTGTGCATTCCCCAAGCAAAAACATTAGACCTCTGGAGCAAGAATTCTCCCCTTCTTGGCACAGTGATAAAGGATAATTATGACATCCTCTAAACCACAATGTGCCTTGAGCTACATTCTGGCAGGTACCGCATTTCAAAAAGATGCAAAGGAGACTTCTGTATTCCAAGTATGTAAGGGACATATCATGTGAAGAGCTGACTTAGCAACCCACCTTCCATCCCAGCCAAGTTTACAGACTGGAGACTAGGAAAAGGAAGAGCTGCTGGGACAGCCACCCTGGCTTCACATTTTGAGCTGGTTCAGTAAGACCTCACTTTAACCTCATTCCAATTTCTGATTTTCCACTGTTTTCCTTGCTTTTTTTTTTGGAGTTTGCCTTTGGTGCCACTTCCCCAGGAAAGCAATTATCTGATATCGATAAAGGTATTTATTTCTGACAATTTCAACTGCTCTGACCCTGCAGGATCTGCTACAATCTCAGGCAAGGACATGTTTCTCTTTTCCTTTACAAAGAATAGAAACATGGAACAGATTTGCCATGTTGCCTACAGGACAACATAGCTCCACATGGCTACTGCTTGGTTGGGTTCCCAGCAGTTTTATTACTGTTCTGTCCAAGGCCCCTTAATGCAAAGGCTTCTGGTATGAAAAGCAGTGAAACCTCACCCTTCTCTGAAGCAGTAACTGCAGAAAATAACCAATCTCAGGAACACAAGCAGCAAAAGTGAGCTCACAGGATACTGAAACAGATTTGGGCTACTGAGCCCATTCTTGCCCTAGTGCGAAGAAGCGCCCAACATTTCTATTGCATTTTCCTTCCAGCCCATATCAGAAGAAAAGGTCTGTACAAGGTGCTTCTCTGGGAGTTGCTATGGTTACAGCAGGATGTTGCATAGCAACAAGCTAAGCTGAATATCACCAAGGCGCTTTTCCTTTCTAAATTCCTTCCCCTTGTGTATTCATCCAAGTGAGTTAGATTTATCTCCAGCCCCAGCATAAACACACAACAGGGAACATCTACGTATTGATTTTGTCGCAAGAGTATCTCCGAGTAGTATGACAGAATGAGGTACGTGCTCCAAACACCAGGAAAAGCACCAGTTCTGCCTGGCTGCCTCTGCTTAGGTACAGCCCATGAGGCCAAGTGGGAGAAGCAGGCACAGCCATGGGTAATTTCATGGGTATGGCCATGCTTACGCAAATACAGACTGGAGATCCTGCATGAAATGCCAGTCTGTAACAGAGCCAGGTCTCAGCAAAAGAGGGACCTCGCATTTACACCTCCAAACAAATATTTAGGCATCAGTTTTTGCTGCACAAGGCAGCGCTCCGGGGCTTTCTCAATTTCAGCAGCAGAGGGCCGTGGAGGAGCACCCGGTGCAGAGCCAAGGAGGCAGTGCTAATAGTCCCAGAGCAAAAAGGCATCCAATACCTCCAAAGCAGTTTCCTTCAAACCCCGAATTTTTTTCCATATGCCTTTTAGGTTGCAGAGCTTTTCAACATTCATTTCTGGCAAAGAAAACATCCGTTCTCTTTCTGCTCCAGGAGGTAACTGGCAAGTGCGGCTGACATTCAGGAATGCAGTTCAGTCTTCACTGTGCCAGGGGAGAAATCTCTTTTCTCACCAAGGCTTGTGCCCACTGTTGCTTGCTCTGACATCTGTGCACATCTGCACAGCGAGCGACACATGTTCAAGCCCCACCCCCCATGTACACATCACCCAGTCCCACATGGTCTTGCTACTTAATATGTCCTCAAACAGCCCCAGTACATCCATCCGTGTAATGGTATGCACCACTGCACTTCTGCAATTGCATGCGCAAGCACGTATGTGTTCCTGTCTGCATTTACTCGTCTGTGTACACACCTCCCGTAGCCTTTCACTGCAAGGCTGCTGTCAAGCACAAACCCCTGCCATTCCCAGGATGACATAAACTATTTGGAAGCATGCTGCAGAGACATATCCCAGCTCAGTCACTTATTATCTTAGCTGAGAAAGTACCGTGGGAGGGATTTTTATGCCATTCTGTTATTTCAGCTTCTATGAAGGACTGTCTAACCAGATAGAACTCAAGACTAATGATGAGCCTAGCATTTATAGAGATTATTTCCTTTCCCAGCCAAGAGTTCACCTCTGTTGACCTCCAGCCCTCTACCCTCAGCCAGCATTATGCTCCAGTTTCCCTGTATTGTCTGTTTACTATATTGACTCCTTCCATCTGCCTTACTTCTCTGAAAAAAATAAATAAAATAAAATAAAATAAAATAAAATAAAATAAAATAAAATAAAATAAAATAAAATAAAATAAAATAAATATATTTCTTCTGAAAGCCTGATATGGAAAATCAGTTGTTTTTTTCATGTGCTGTTGGTGTGAGGGGGCCATATAGAGGTTGTAGTTCCATGCCTTTGTTTTTTACGTTTCATTCCAGATAGAAACCAAACCTTTTCGAAGAAGGCACATGGTGGCTGCTGCAGGTGCACTGGTTGTGCATGGTACTGAAAGGCTGTCAGAACAAATCTACCTGACCTTACAAGGCCCCTGAATAAGTCAGGCATGATGGGTGATGGGGGAACCCACAACAAACACCCCACACAAAGTCATTCAAGAAAGAAAAGCCCCCTTGCAGATTTACCTTTAGCTGTGGAGCAGAAGCTTTTTTCCTCTTTCTTTTCTTACCAAATATAGAGTTAAGGCACAAAACCACTTAGCCAGAAGTTCCTAAAGAAGCTTGTGAACTTTGGATAGTTCACATTCCTCTCTGTATCTCCAAAGGAAGTTCACACATTAAGACTGGAAATCCTGGGGCTTTCAACCCAGTGGGCCAAGACTCCCAGTCTGTGTTCACACCATAAATGCTGCTGCAGAAGACCTTGGTTTCAGCTGACCAAAAGTGACAAAAAAAAGGTTTTGAAAGGGAGAAAGCATCAAAATAAATGAGAGAAAATAGGCTGGAGCAGGAGGACTGAGGGATCCCACCAAGATGGGTGAAAGTTAGATGTTAGTTTTTCATAAGCATTCATGGAATTAGAAGTAAAAGATTTGGGTCTTGTGTGAGGTCACGTCTTTCACCCTGAACCAGGACACCCAGACTTCACAGCCAAAGGTAGGATAACACACCAAGAACCACCAAAGAGTCAACTGTTTTTCACCAATGGTGAACATTCACACAGACACCTTTCTCCATCCACTACTGCAAACCCAGCCAGGCTGCTCAGAAGCCCACATACAACAGACAGCTGCTATCATCAGTTTCTCTGTGCCCAGAATTATTCAAATACCCAGACAAGCTGGGTTATTTCTCAATATTACTCCACTGCTGTGCCTACAGCGTGCCTCAGAGATCAGAATCTCTGTACAAGATACTGTACAAACACAGAGCCAAACAACAATCCCTGTGGAAGAGATAAGCAGAGTAAGGGCATCCTGTGTGACACTATAGCAATTACAAACAGCAGAATAAACTGACACTATAAACCTATATATGTATTTCATCAGCATTTCTGCAACAGGGAACATGCAATTTGGAAAATCCAGACTGATTTTCTTTGCAAAGCCCAAGGGGATCCACGGCAGCACTGATACAATTATTACAGTATGAGCCGTGCTAATACAGCAGGCATGGCTGCACTGGACCCAACATTTAGTGCTTCTGGTGTTATTTTTAATATATATTCACTATGCTTGCTTTTGTTGTGTGACAACTCCTGACACATCTGGTTTCTGTTGCACTGACCTAGCAGACAGGAAAGGAATCGCATCTCACTGTAGGTTGGCTGGTGAAACAGACAGGAAAGGAATCGCATCTCACTGTAGGTTGGCTGGTGAAACAGCTTAATGAATACAGTTACCAGGCTTTGACCCAGTTAGGTGGCGAGCCAGCACCAGTTGCAGCATCTGCTCCCAGTCTGTTTCAGTGCACCGTCACCAGCATGTTTGAACGCTTCCCATAGAGAAAAGGAATTTGCCAGGAGAGTTTAATAACACAGGGCTGCATCAATGTCAGCTAAATCTGTGCAGCGCACTTTCCATGTCTGCAGCTGACACTCAAAGCGTTCCACCACCACAGGACTGGAGATCATTTTGTCACCATCTGGGAGCTGTTGTAAGGCCAGCTACTTACTAGCCCCTAGGACTGTAGGAGTCCAATAGCTTTTTTTTGTGTCCCTGATGACTGGCATAGGATTAGGCTGTATGCCATGAGATGAGCAGAGGCAGAAGGCTGTCGCCTCCTGTGCCATAACACTCTCTTGCCTTGCATCCTACTTCCTTTGACTTTGCCATTGCTGAAACTGGATGAAGACTGCAGGAAATCCCACTATACTAGCTGAGAAGCTGGGACCACTGAGACCAGAAACCAGTATATTTCTAATTACTGGAGGTGGGAATTTTGCAAAAGCCTCGATTTCGGTGTCACCAAAGGAGAGCAAGGAGTGGGCTATGTGACTCCCAGGTCCCCATCCCAAGCCCAGAGCTCATTCCAGCGAGCAGGCCACCTGGTACCTCAAGTATATCCCACTGCATTTTGGCATAGAAGCTGAGAACAGGCATGTCCCAAAAAGGCACCTGTTCTTACCCCAAGGTAGGATGGTAGGATGCAGCCTCATTACAAGTGATCACAAAATCTCTCAGACTAACCCATTTCTGAAAGGAATAGACAGGGTCCTCCTGGGGGATAACTAGGACATATACGCAGACAGAGCAGGCTCATCTGCACCATCTCCAAAAGCTGATCTCAACTCTACTACTGATGATGCACAGGCCCAAACCAGAAAAACAAGGCTCAGAAGTTCACAAAGAAAGCCTTGCTACAGCAGTGAGCCCTCAGCTGTGTCGTGTCTCCTCTCCTGCCAGTGCAGATGTTATCTGGTCTTGATTGATGTTGTTCATTTTAAAGCAGTGAAAGGACATAGGGACTAATCAAGGGCAAAAGGAAAATACCTGAACTTCAGTGAGTTCTTGTCTTGCTTGGAGGTTCATTTAAACAATAGCAAAGACCAGTGATAACAATTCTGATGCGTTCAAAACAATATGAAGCTGACCCTCTCCTTAGCAGGTGAGTCTTTGATACCCTAAAGTCCCTTCTCAGTGACAGAATTCCGTTGCTTCTCGCAGCCCTGGGGCTCTGTGCAAGGATCACACAAAGCACCAACCTCTTAGCTATGCCAATGGCACCTCCAGTGCTGGACAAATAGAGCCATCCTGAACATCAAGCCATAATTTAGCACCCGAGACAAGAGTGTTTGTATTGTGCTTTCTCTGATAGATCGTTTTCCACAATTTAAAAAACCCAAAAAGGACAAATTGTCACAATCCACCAAACAGGTGGCAAGGGAAGAGCGTGCATTAAATACTAATTTGTAAGAAAGTAAATTCCCTGGGATTAGGACTATCCTTACCAATAAGAGAAATTTATCTATAATTTTCCATTCTTACATGGAGTGAGCTGCATTAAGACAAAACTGCAGCTATTGTTTCAAGCTTCCAGCTCCCCATCTTCACATTAAATCCCAGCCTATAGAAATCAGTAGTGCCCATCTCTCATGATGACACAGATTAGTTGAGATTTTGAGCAAACACAAAGATCTGTGACTATATTAGAGCCTTTGTATGTGCTTAGATTCAGTGGGCTATCACAAAACTCTAGCCAAGCAGAGTCACTTGAGCAAAGCAAACAAACCACCATGCAATTCAGTTATAGTAGATTGCACAAACAGCAGCAAAGGGCAAGCAAAAAAAGAGCAAAACCTAAGATGCCTTTTTCTGAGGGCTGTGGTAAAACTCCAGTCTGATTAGCCCAGCATAATCATTGCTTAAGTCACAATTAGTGGGACTTTGGGGAAATGCTCAGAGAGTTCAGTTTTCAGGGACTGCTTTGGATGCTTACAGCAGGGGACCAGATCTCTAGCTCAAAGAGTAAGATACTGCCACTACAGAGTAAGCCTTCCCTAGGGAAGTGGTGGAAATGAGTCTTGGTTTGGAAGTTGTCACATCACCCTCCTGAAAATAAAGGGCTGGGGAAGAAGGGAGAGGGAGGAGAAAGCAAGAATCATCCCTATCTGCTAACCTCCTCCCAGTGACTCCTGTCCAGAGACAACCACTTTTCCTCCAGTGCTGGCTACCTTCTCTTTTGATAAGATCTATGGTCCAACCAAAGGTGATCTCTTGGCACCAGCTATGCCAAGGTATTCCCTCCCTGAGCCCCGCATAGTGGTGTGGACATTTCAAATGAGAATGTAAGGGCAGAGGCATTCAGAAGTTTATTTCCTTGAGCAACACAGCCCTCTACATTGATCTCTAATAATAAGCTTGTGTGCTTCAGTGTTTTTCTCCAAAAAGGACTAATTTGGGAAAAGTAAATATGTCAACTTAGTTGCTAAACATGTTAAACATCCATTGTCTTTTTAAGTTCAGGTTCCACAACCGAAGATAAAACATGATGCATAATCCCCAGAGCCGAGGGGGATTTGTGAGACTGCAGAATGCCTCATTAAACTCAAAGCTCCTGGGCCAGTGATTGCAAGTCCATTTTGCAATAATGAATTGTTTGTTATAGAACACGTCATACAGCAGATGTCTCATCAGTCACTGCGCCAGACTACAGCACTCCGAGAGGCTCAAAAATCATTCCTGGATTATGGTACAAAACTGTGAGATGAGTGATATGTGTGTGTTCAATCCCAACAAGATCAACGTTTCTGTTCTGTTCCACATGTTAATAGACAATGCTTATCCAGACAGAAATCGTCCCGGTTTTCATAGCCTTGTGTATTACAGTATAAACACTTCAGACAAATGCTTGGCTAAGTTAGACCTCTGAGAACCAGCCCCAGGGCTCAGAAAGAGAAGAGAGGTGTTTGTCCACAGCAAATAGGGTGTTTGCTGGAGACCATGCCCCTAATTACAAGCTGTCACAGAGTGCTGTCTAACATTGCCAAAAACATTTTAGTTCTTACAGCTCTTTACTTTATCACATTAATAGGATATTGTGCAAGTATTCAGTTGGTCAGTTTTCATTGTTGATTACTGGTGGTGAACAGCAAAGCAATGAAGTATATCCAGTGACAGGTTCCACTACCAGGCAACATTACAACTCGAGAAAACCAGGTTGTTCTAAATATCTAAAGTCAGGTCTGTGGCAGAATCACTGACAGCATTAGAGGTTTCTTATTTTCGCCTTTTTGCTACTACCAGCTCCTGCTGTAGACACTTACCTGCATCCTCTTCTTCCAGAGCACTTGAATGAGAGCTCAGTGCCTTTGTTATTCTTCTGTCACCTGTTAAAAAAGATCTTACTTCTTCAACTCTTCCAGGCAGATGGAACAAAGTCGGACTCAAATATCTGGCACGTCATAATAATACCCCAGGAAATTTTATCATAAAACAGAGGGGCCAAGGTGCAAAATGCCACTGAAAATGTTTTGTCAGAGAAATCTGGCAAAAGAAACATCCTATCCTGCTATCCCAAACCTGGACAGACAAGCCTTTAAAGGGGTCTTGTCACAAGGAGGTCAACCAAGACATTTGCAATTATACAATATCTGCTTGCTTTTTAATTATAAATGGTTGATCTACAGCCCAGACATTCTCTGGAAAATGCTTTTAATGTAATGAGACAATAAATGTTTCAAGATGTTAGTGCAAAATTCATGAGGTTTTTTGAGGCAAAAATAAAATATTCTGAATGACTTTTAAATATATTTGAAAATATATTGTTTTCTATAGCAAGAAAAGAGCTCTGGGCATGGGATCTGCAGTGAAGCCTCACTCTCTGTGATGGAGGCCATTTTAAACAGGATCATAGAAACCCAGATAAGCCAGAACTGAAAATATTCATATTTGACTTCATCTCCCTGCTGAAGCTAAGGAAACACAAACCTTTGGACCCAACTGGATTTTCATGCCTTGTTCCCACCTGTAAAAATGTTGCTTAAAGAACAAACTGCAGTGAGTGCCGTTTCTCTTGCACCTGAAGGGAAACCTCCAGTGACCCCAAACTCCTGCTGAGCACAGGAGCACACACAGTGTGCATAGCTGGGCTCCTGAGCTCAGCTGCGTACCAGCAGATTCGGAGTGGCTGTCACTCCGCTTCAAGATGTTCAGAGACACAGTAATTGCAAGACTTAGGACTTTGTACCTCTTGCAACAAATGTCACGGGAAAATGCATGTGCTCACTAGTCATTGGAAAAATTCACGCTCAGCTGCAAAGAGTTAATCAAAAGCCACTGAAGCAATTGCTCCTTGATTTGTTGTCCTATGTCTTCATTTAGCTTTCCCAACAATGGCAGCACTGAATATCAAAGGCACTGGCCCGTGAAGAAATACCAAATAGTAAGGAAGAGAAGCAGCATATATTGCCCCAGCAAGTGGAGCTACTGAACTGAGAAACCCATGCTGTGGAAGGTAAATGAGGGACAGTGAAAGTGATTGCACGGTCTAATCATTACCGTCATTGCGCAGCTCCATCCTTGCATTTTCATATACCACCTGAAATGCAACTTCAAAAGCATTCGTGCTTTTGGCCACAGTTGCTGTTCATATGGATACCATAGCAGGAACTCACACAGCACCCCTTAACCTCTAAGCGGGCAGGGGCTGTGACTCTGCCCGGCCGTCAGGAAATAGATGCAGATAAAGGCACTGCTTGGTCAAGGGTTGCCATCTGCTGGCACTGAGGGGAAAGCCCATTGCTCTGCCTCCGCCCTCTGCTTGGGCCGCAGGAGACACCCTGCTCTGGAAGCAGAGCTGTGGACAAGAAGCGATCATAGAGTCACCAAATGGTTTGACTTGGAAGTGACCTTCAAAGGTCATCTAGTCTAATCTCCAAAGATGAAGGCCTCAGCAAAGCATTGGATGGCAGTGACCTCCGTCTCCAGCCTCCCATAAGGCGCCTGCGCTCAAGCCCATGGCCAACCTCCTGTTATATCATGGCACCTGGCTTGTTACTACTGTTTTATTTACTCATTGTTAGACCTTTGACAGGACGATTGGTGCAGGCAGTCATTAATAGCTCACACGCCAAAAAAGAAAGATACAAGTACTGACCAAGCACAGCTGTAATTTAAGTGGAAACAGAGAAGATTGCAAGTCAAGAAGGAAATGGGCACTCCAAAGCCTTTCAGCCACCGTCCAGGTCTAGGTTTTTAACCATTTCTTTGATGTAGCCTGCCTATGAAATATAAATGCTGTAGCTGTTCATCCCTTTCCCCCAGGCCAGGTGGGATGCTTTCTCTTCAGACGAAGTCTGTGTGGCTCCTTCCCTTTCAGAAGCTCTGTTCCCAGCCTGCACGTAACAGCTCATCGCAGAGCTAGGTTCATCTCTATCTTACAAAAGGGGAAACTGAGGTCCCAAGTGAGGAACATTGCTCAGTTGGCCAGTCAGGGTGGACCCTGCTCATACTGTAACACCAAGAACCCCTCATGTCCTACTGCTCTGAGCTCCTCACGCTGCAAACTCTCAGCCAGCGAACAGCCTGTGCTGTCTCCAGGCCCAGAGCTGTTTGCGAACCGTCAGGCCCAAGGAAACACTGAATGTGCATGTTCACCCTGGTGAGCAAGTTGCCATGGTGATCCCTTGGCAATGAAGCATCAGTACAGAGGGGCAGCGAAAATGACTGTAATTAATTTAAGGCATTAAGAACAATTAGCGTTTATTAGATGAAGTTTATTGAAAGAAGCATAAAGCAAACAAATCAGATTCTTAGTCCATAAAATAATGAAATCTGTTCTTTCTAATGCAGATAATGCTCAGTGGAGAAAATAGTCCAAAGGAAGGATAAACTGTATTCCCAACCATATACAAGCAGCAAATATCATTCCTCAGCGTAACAATTTATCACCTGTTCATCTGAAATGAAAACTACGGCCTGTTAATCCATTTCATACAGAACAAGCTTTTCTGAAGATTAAGAGGTTAAGAAGAGTAAGTTAGTTGCAGATAAATATCTTGCTTCATGGCCATAAGCAAAGATCACTGTGGTCAGGATTGATAAAGCTTTACCAAAGAGCAGGAAATCCATCTATCATTCCATCAGTCATCCGTAACTATTAAAGGCAATAGTCTGGATGTGCCCTCCAGCATAAGAAATCCTTAAGATACTAACAGTCTGACAGCAGCACTACACATACTCTGCGCTGTTGCACTGATCTCTGAATATGTGCTACTGCTATTGCCCAAAACAGGGTGTCAGACCCAGCACAATAATTCTAAGCATTGCCTATCCATCCTCCTGTCTTTATGCAGGGTTTAACAGCATCATTTCTTTGCAGAAGTTGTGACAATGATGTGTGTGTGTCATGCTCACTCTTAGTGGGTCACCTGAAAGATATTAACAGCCTCCTCATACTGCCAGCACTTGGAATGGCTCCTGCTTAAACACGCTATTGATCTGTGCAAAGAAGAAGGTCCAGCAATGACCCCTCCTCTGCAGAGATCGTTACATGACCGTCAAATCTAACACAGTTATTCAAACCAAAACCACAGCTGGAATGGCTCATCTTCATTGGACTACATAAATGTGATGGCTATAAAACCCACAGCCCCTGATGAGCCAGAGAGATAGACATTTTGCAGGAAAGGGCTGTACTTTACACTGCAGTATAAGGATATGCTCAGCTGAATAGCAGCTCTTCATTGGAGCACTTTCTAGTGGACATGTTTTTGCAGCAGTTTAGAAAGCAAAGGGCTTTGAATGTAGAGAGCACAGCAAACCACCTCTGCAACATTTATTTGCCCTGCTTTATTTCCCAAATCCTCTTCTTGGAGCCTCCCTGGGCTTCACAAATGTCACTGAGGAACATGGGGATATTTCCCCACTGCAATGCTGCAAAAGCAGAATTCCAAGTGTCCATTCCCATCATGGGATGGCACAAGCTGAAATTTAATTCGGTCACTCGCTGGATACATTAAACACAGATGTCCAGATTCAGGAGATTACAGATTTATTGGGCATTGATTAAATGAAAAATCAGATAAGTGCTAGGAGAGTCACAGATGACTGCTGCAGCTATTTGCCAGCTCTCCCTGAGGGCATGTGACACAGGCTATAATTAATATTACACAGTCCTGACAAGCAAGATAAAAGTTCTGGCCAGGCCAGGGTATAATTTAGCATCTATTTGTTCTCCAGCATAATTTATTAACTTGAACAAACACAGTGCAGGCAGATTTGTAGCTAATATGTTATGATTTCTCTGTAAAACGTGTCAGGAGCACACTACACAGGCTGTCCTCTCTCCCCAGACATGGCAGAAAGCTTCACTGCAAACAAACAGAGCCTCCAGCTGAAAATCCAGATCCAAAGAGAACTTCACAAATAGTACTGCCAACCGCCCTTCTGTGGATAGGGAACACTGTCTCATGCCATTGCCATCCCATTAATCCCTGGGAAGTTACACCAGCACCAAGTACACTCCCTGCAGCAGCAAACCTAGGTCATGCAGCTAAAATGAAAGCTTTAGCAAACCCCTGCATTCATGCTCTTGGACTAGTGCCTGCTTTTAACACTGTTAGTGACAGGAAATTCTGGCTCAAATTAAATCAATGGCAAAAGTCCCATTGGCTGTAGAGAGCTAGAATTTCAGCCTGGTTCCCATAACCTTGTGCTGCAGCAGATACAGTTCTGTTCGAAACTAGTTCTGTTGATCTCAGTACAGCCTTTGTGAAGCACTACATATAATGAGTATGGGCTTCAGAGACTGGCCTTTCAGGGAGCTGATATAAATAACTAGAAACACCTAGGCATAGCTGTGCAGGAAGAAGGCAGCAATTTCCAGTGAGCTTTCAGGTTCCAGCATTCAGTTTTCCCGCACACGTGAGACAGATACTATTCTTGCTGTGATGCTTGATCAGCCTGTAAATTTACAGAGGCATGAACTAGTCTGGGTCCTGCACCGACTGTCAAGTGCTTTCAAAAAATGAGGAGTTAGTAAAGCACATCCCTTGGGATTCACAGCTGCATGCTTCCGTTCAGACAATATTTTCTCCTGAGGGAAGACAGGTGCACCTTTACCAAACAGGATGAGTTTTTCCCATTTAAAGCAGGAGTAGTGCCTTTTCCTCACTCTGAAGACTTTGCCAAAAATGGAGATAGCTGTGGAAGAGATTAATGAAAAGCATGAAAAAATGAAGAGTGGCATTGCCCATGCCCATGATGATCCCATGCTCCATCTCCAAAAGCCAAAAACTATTTCAGTAGCAGTATCCACTATAAAGCAGGGCTGTACAATTGCAGTTAATGGAGATGAAACACCTTGAGACTAGCTAGAGGCCAGAGACCTTTGTTTCTGACGGATTGGCGTCATATGAGCAAGCCATAAGTCACAGGGCACTGAAAGCCTGTGGTTGGCAGCAGCTGTCTCCTCCCAGATGAAGCAGATTGAAAAATCGTAACTTAATTGCACCAAAAAAAGGGAGGGCAGTTTCTTGGGTGAAACTCATCCTCTAGGAAGTAGAAACAGTAACCTGAGAGTGAGGCGCCATTTCTGAAAGGAAGACTCTCCCTTCTTTATAACAAAAAGGTAAGGCACAAAAACCGAATCCTTCTGGCAAGAGACATATTGGGGAGCACAATAAAAATAAATAAATACCCGTACCACAAAACCCCCCAGAAAGCCAACGTCTGCTTTGCTTTTATGTTCTTAACGCAATTCCTTTTCCCTTCCTCCATCTCTACAAAAATACCCCCCCCTTTCTGAGCCTTGAATCTTGACTGAATCCCAGATTGCAAGCGGCCCCTGCCCTGGGTTTATCAGGCAGCTTGTTCCCATTGTCATTGACAAGACTGTTTATAATCCTATTAATCAGGCTGTGGGCCATGCCAGGAGACACAGCAATTCTATTTGTTACTGCCTCTGTGAAAAGGTAATGCCAGCTACACACAGAATACTGATTCTGAGCAGCTTCTAATCTCCGAGTTGAAATGATTGCTTAAAGTTAAGCCTGTCTATTGAGCATAGTGAAGCCAAGCTTCAGAGCACTGGGCACTGCTAAAGCAACAGTTTGACAGTTTAGCTTCCAAAATGTCTGGATCAGTTATTAAAGCTAGAGCCTGAAACTTAATGTGCTTTGTGCGAGAGATAAACAGCGAGAAAAAGAGAAAATACATGTGGCCATGTCCATCCCTGACCTATCTCTGTTTGAAATCAGACACTCTCTGAAGAGCTGGGAGTCAGGACATGGAAGGTTTTATCACATAGGGTTTATGCAAGGCTATCTGTCTCTTCCAGGTTGCAGGCAGGAACAGCCACAGAGTTAGAAACCATCTTTCTTTTTCCAAGATGAAACCCTGACTCCTGTAGTTTAGGGCTGTCTTGAAAATTTACATGAGACTGGAGCTGGAAACCCAGGTCCTGTCTCCAGGAATGAATACCAATAAAACCATCAGGGTGTTTGCCACATAGTTCTGAAGAACCTTTTTGTCAAAAGCAAAAGCTCTCTCTGTGTTGCATAATTTCCATCAGAAAACAATTTGAACCAAGAAGAAGGTGCATTAGCACAGGTGCTGTCAGAAAAAGGCTGTAACTCTGACTGTCTAAAATAATTGCCTGCCACCCAAGCCACAAACAGCGCCGTTCCAGCTGTATTTTGCACAGATAAGGCTTGAAAGGCAAGTTCATGTGATGCTCACCCATCAATCATTTCTGAAGGACATGCTTTTCTGCACTGAAGGTACATGGAAGCCAGTGCAGTCTTCTCTTTATCTTTTCCTTTCCCTGTCTCTGCACCAAACACACTTTCCATGAGGTGGGCATGAATTTGCCCTTAAAGAAACCCTGTCTGGTATCTTAAAATCTAATTCATCACAGCTGGTACAGGCCAAGACCTGTGTCTCAGTTTCAGTCTCTTAGGTCAGTCAGCTTCAGGTGGAGACCCCTCTAGCATCTTGGGAACTACAGCACAATACAACCTCATAAAAGGCTTTGGATTTACTATTAGACGCAGAGCTGTACATCACAGTTCGACAGTTACTGGCTTTGCACTTTCTGCTGTTGTTGTTGTTTATCAGTTTGTTAACCATTTTCCTGAAATTACAATCCCCTGTCAGTAAAGAACAGCATCTCATGAGATGCAATCACTCATACAACTATTGGTCCAGGGTAGAAGACACTGCAGTGCATATAACTCAAGAGTATGTCACTGACCCAACATGAATGCAGCATGACACAACCCAGATCCTGAATTTCAATGTGTATACACGACCATTTTCTCATTTTCCATAGGGAGCTTGAGAAACCTTCTTGATGGAAGTTATTACAACAGATACATTTTCAGGAAAAGCTTCTAGAACATCAAATTGATAGTTAGCAACAGAAAAGCCAATTGGAGCTGAAAAAACCCCACATGTTTCTGGCTCGTCACTGGTCTTTTTAAGTATAGTTCCTGTCTCCCTTATCTCATGATGAATAGTTACTGTATAAAGTTACCACAGAGAAAACTTGGTTGAAGAAGGGACGTTTGTTTTGTCTTTGGAACAAAAAAGCTATGCTTGACAGGTGTGATGAAAACATTTATCAGCAACCTACTTACCTGAGAACACAGTAAATTTGTCTTCACATCACAGTAATATGTGAACATGCAGGCTGTGCCTTGGGTTTGGCAGCATTACAAGGCACACAATTAGTCAGCCCAGCCAAAGACTGTCCCCTGTGCCATTAAGTCCTTTGTGAGCTGATAAGAAACGCATGCCAAGAAGCAACACAAAAGCTCGTTGAGACAGGACTAAATTTGAGGTCTCTAATGAAACGGGCTTTTGCCAAAATCCACTCCCTTGAGTTCTCAGTCAGACATACACTGCATAAAGCTGCATCTGGGCAGATGAATGAGGCTGCACGGCTTGATAGGGACAGTGGTTACCAGCAATGTGCTCATTTTTAAATGATGGAGTTTATTTCAATGACAAATGCCTGATAATTTGCAGCAGCTGAAGCTCATTCTACCATCCCCTACAACAGAAGCAGCCAAGCATCCCTGCACTGAGGCAGTAGCAGTCAACTGGCATGAAGAGAAACTCATCACAGCAGCCCAGAAGAGAAAGGCAGATAGGCTCACTGATAGACACATGGGCAGCTGACTCAAGACGAGGCTTTTTGACTGTCCAGAAGTGTCCACTGGACTCACAGAGGATGTTTGCTTTGGGGTTTGTCTCTAGGAGGTGATGTTCAGGCTGCTCTTCATTATTGCATCTGAGTCCTCATCTACTCATCTTTTCCACTGAGACTCCAAGGTCCACAGAGCATAAAATTCCTTCTATGAAGAGTTATGAGTGAATTAAAAAAAACACAAACCCAACCTGATGCCTTTCTTGACTCGGTAGATAAAAAGAGGTATCTTAACTAGCAACAGGAAAGCTCATGTTCCTTAATAAAGATGATGATGCCACTCAAGAGCATGAGGACTGGCCCAAGGTACCAAAGGGACCTAATAGAGCATCAATGTTTTGACATCCCCATGCTTCAACCTTTCCACTGTTCTCACAATCTGAGCTGAACTGATCCTGATTATACAACTTAATGATAGGAGCAGTGTTGTGCCTTTGGATTAGTCTGTGTCTAGGGAGCTTAACCACCAATTATATGTGCTTCACTGCTGTAGATGTGATAATAACAATAATGATTATCATTTACAGGGGTCTTTGCATTTTCAGAGCTTTTTGCAACCATTAACTAATTAACACCGTTAAAACCTTTGTTTAATTTAGAGCATCTTTAGATGGAAGTCATTCCTCCCACGCACAACTGCTAACATGAGATGTCTCAAAGCAGCTCTTTCATTTGATTTATGTGCATGTGTTCCCAGCTTCTCGTTTTGGAAGAGAAAGAAGAAAGGTGACAAAGAGATTCAAACACAGCTGAGACGAGACATTGAACTGTCTTTTGATGTATTTCTGTGGGCTCCTCCAGTGTTCCATGCTCACTGACTAATTGTTGAGGTTCCTTTAGAGTAAATCAATGCCTTGTAATTCATTTAACTGAAGAAACCTCCCAAACAATTCCTCTTGAAGCTGTTCCAAGAAACAGAAGCTAAGTCAGGCTGTTTTATGGGAATGTGGGTTGATTCTCATCGCAGTACAAGTGGAGGAACGTGCCAATTTCAGCCCTTTCCTGCACTAGGGTAAATTTGAGCCAATCAAAAAATTGTCTACATTTAAGCAACATCTTCCTCTGAGCACAGACACTCCATGCACAAGCTCTTCTCATACTCCTCTTGTATACTTACCACAAAGAGGCTATCAACAGTATCATGCTGTCTTCATATCCTTCCGCACACAAGAAAAACCCCACTTCTCTGGTAGCTCCTGAGAATCCTTAGGCTGCCATTGAATCTGCAGCGGCATCTCATAGCCAGAGCATGTGGCAGGAGCCTACCTCTGCTTTCAGCCTGCCTGGATGTGCAAGAAGCATGAAGGAAAGAATCACTGGATTTGCAAAGGACTTGAGAGGAGGAAGCTTGTCTTAGAAATCTTAGACATAATCCAAGTAAATTTAGCATCTCTTCTTGCCAAACACCATTAGGATAGTCTTCCAACCACTGCAAATAACAGGAGCTGTGTGGAAGTCAGTCCAGGACAGTACATAGGTAGCAGAAATCACCTGCATAGTACAGAAAGCTACATGGACAACTGTTGAGGGAGAAATGGGATGGATGAGCAAAACAAATGGCTTGAAAATTACAAAATTTGTTCAAGAAAGAGAAAGATCCACAAATACAAAGCAGAGGCTATACTGAAAACCCCTACAAAAGGAGGAGCAAGAGGCCTGGAACTGGGTTACATGTAATGTATCATCTCCATTTCAGCCCAGATGGCCAACTGACAAGCATCTGAGAGGGACCACCCATGTTTGTACAAATCCCAGAGTACTTTATCACACACACACCACTGTGACTTCTTGCTTTGTTTTCCTCCTGGATCGGCATCACGCCAGATATTCCTTCCACACACATCCTCCCCTTTCTCTGTCCTGCACGATTTATGCAATATTTAAATAATAAATTGCATGGATGTTATGGAACTTATAGCACTCAGAGGAGGTCATTAAATAAATCACTGTATAATTCATTCAAATGAATCTGGATCTTGCAGTGGGAGGATTTCATTGGGGAAAAAAATTAAAATCAATCCATGGAGTTTATCAAACTGAAGGGTTGTCAGGGATTTGCAATATTTAAGTACTATGTATATTTAGAATAAGAATACGCAAGTGATTTATATAGATTGACACCTTGGTTTCCCTCCAGCTGGACATCTCTGCCTCTGCTGCATCAGCTGTAAGAAGGGAAGACTGACACTCACTTTGTAAAGCCCTTGAAACTCTACAGATGAAGAGAATCACTGCAGTGCTGGACAATATTATTACACCAATTAAGCAAATTAAATTAGAATTAAGCTTATTTAAGTGGTCCTAACAAAGACCAGCACTGAGGTGAGTGCAGCATTTTTTGCAGTTGAAGCAGCATCCCCATATTTCTGTTCCCTTAGCTTGATTGCCCATGCTGGGGTCAGCTAAGACATCCATCTCACTGAGCTCCAGCTCCTTATCATCTCTGGGGGTCTCAAAGCCAGGGTACCTCTGTGGGAAAAAAGGCTCAAACAAGGAAGTGCCCTTGAGACCCACCAGAGCCCACCCCACAGAACACAGAGAATCAGGCTGCTTGTGCCACCCTGCACAGACCATGGCTTCTGCTTACACTAAGCGTTTCACCACTTCTGCTAAACTAAATTAGCAGTGACTGTGTTTCCCCTTACAGCCAGTCCTGAGCTTGATGTTTGCCAGTATCTGGGCAGATGTGTGTATCAGTACATGTGTGTAAGCATAATCCACACCCACATACACCTTCACCCACCTCTGGATCACTTCTGTTGTTGGAAAGTATTTGCACCTCAATACAAAGATCTGCAAGGCCAGGCAGAACTGTGGGAAGGAATGATGGAGGAGAAGGGGAAGCTAAGACTGAATAGTGATCTTTTAAGTGGGCTTTTGATGCATATTCTCATGTTAAGCAGCATGGTAAGCCTGGGAGCCCAGGAACCCTGGCATGCTGCAGAGATCTGGGTGCCTTTACTCCACTCATTTTAGAAAACATTTGATTTGTGATGCCAGCTTGCTTTCATGGCTGTGCTGCCTTCTCTGGGATTGAGGTCCTTGTCACTTTGAAGATCCCAGCTATTTGACTGCTTTGAATTAATTTGTTTAATGAACCTCAGGGGGCCACTGCACTAAAGCATTCCCAAACATGTTCAGAGCTTTGCAGTTTCTTCACTAATTAGGGACTCCTCTGGGGCTAAACACAAGAGGTTCTGCTGCTGTGTTTGAAGATGGCAGGAAGCCAAGACAGTACTGAATCTCCAGCTTAGGTGAAGCATCTCTAATATTTTTCCTCCTCTATTTTTTCTTCTCCCAGTCAGTGCGAAGTTGCCAACCACAAACACAAATTACTCAAGGTGCTAAGAGAGGGAAGCATTTTATCAAAGCATAAATAAAACAGCAAAGTTCTGCAGGGTGCTTTTTTGCACATGTGCACTTTTCTCAGGAGGCACTACACAGCTCTCTTCCACAAGCCCTTTCCTCAGCGCCTGTTAACCTACTTACTATTAAAGGCTCTTAGTAGCTAAAACTGCAGCTCAGGTTGCTCCTTCGTCTCTACCCAGGAACACACCAATCTCAGTATCTGCATGGCCCAGCTGGCCAGCCTCATGGAGCCCAGCACAGGCCATACGGTGCATTGTTTACAGGGGCTTAGAGTGGGAAAACGGGGATCATCTCCTCAAGTGCCTCAAGGATGTGGGAGTGTCATGGCTGAGAGATGCAAGACAAAATCCACTGATAGCAGCTTTTCTTAATGCAAGAGCTTTGCCTTTGCTTGCAGTGCCTGGCCCTTTATAGCTTCCCTGCCAAAAAGTGAAACACACATGGCCTGGTTAAAAAAAGAGAGAATACATTCATAATTGCCAGAATGAACCAGGAGAGAAATTGGTATCTTTTATTGGTATCTTCTGCAATTCATTACAGCAACTTTACTGCTCCTCAGAATTCCCCAAAACTAAGAAAGGGCTGTTTAGAATCCACTCCACAATGGTCAGGGCACCAAGGGTCCTGCAAAATCAATCGCCAGGCACATTCATTACTGATTAAATAGGAAATCCACAAATACCATTAGAAAGTGAGGAATGAACATGTACCACGGATTGAAAATAACCTCTCACCCTTCCAGTCTCACTGTAAGTCACCTTCCTGTTGACAAGTTCAGAAGGACAAATGTATAATAGGAGGCAAACAGTAATAAACAAACATAGCATCACCATAAAGTTGGAAATTACCTTCCTGGAATGAAGGTGCAGATACCATGCTAGAAATCTTGGATTTCCACAGGCTGCAACCTGCTGTCCAGCCTGGCAAAGGCTTTGCCAGCTAGCAGGCAAGGAGCACCCGCCACTGGAAGAAGGATCTCCATCCAGCCACCATCTCCCTGGCTGGAGAGAGCACGCCCAAGCTGCCCGGAATGACTGTAATCCTCACAGCTCTCACACGGGGTCGCTGCTGTCCAGTTAACGCCGCCAGCGCGACCATGCTGCTAAACCGGACACTAAGCCAATCTTCAGTCCTGCCAGCTCCTGAGACCTAGAGCATCTCCCCAGCTGGTCACCGTGGCCTGAGCCATCCCCAGCACATTATGGCACTTCCTTACCACCTCCAGTAATAGCCTCTCTCAACATAAAAATGCCAGGTGAAGACAGCTTCTCACACCATCCTGTTTCCCTGGGCATACCTTCTTCGCTCCCTCCACATGAGGTATAAACATCAGAGAAGTTAATAAGTTTGTAGATATACTCCTGGGAGACAGGGAGACCACAGTGACTAGCAAAGACACTCTCCTGCCCAGCCTTAAAGGCAAAGCTGGTTATGGCAGTAGCAGGGGAATTAAGCCAAGCATATTCTAGCCATTTACAGCAATCCCCAGACCACCACAGCCACATCCTCCCATTTAAAGCCCCTCTTGCTCCTTCCCACTTCCTTCAGACCAGATTTTATCCATACCTTTACCATGATAACATATGAAACAGTATCTCCAACACTCCTACTGCCACAAGGGTAGGAACAACACAGATCTCCTCCAGCCCCACTTATCCTCTCACCAGCACTCACACCTGTGAAGCTCAGCTTCAGCCCTCTTAACCCTTTCAGCCCCCCACCCAAACACAGCACCCTTCAGAGTCTGCAACGAATATGAAACAGAAATCCCCTTTCCCAACTACACCCTGTGACTCATTTGACCATTGGAAATGTGGATATGGGTGGTGTGAGCACTGTGGATGCCCCCATGAGAAGGAAAGCACACAAGAAGCATCTCTGGCTGAAGAGACATCATCTCTTTCTCCTTTGCTCCTTCCCAAGGGTTATTTGTGTGCAGTCATGGCTCAGCTCATCAGAGCCCCTGCCTCCTCCCACCTGATGCTGCCTGCTCCTGCCTCTGCGTGACAGGGTGTATGTAAAATGTAAATCAGGTGGAAATGGCTTTCAAGGAGGCTGGAGGCAGCGAGCCTGGATCTGAGCCATCGTGCAACCTGGCAGCAGGTTCCCTGCACCTTTCCCTGCTTCCCACTCCCTGCCAGCACCCCAACTCCCTCTGCCATGGGACAGAGAAGAAGCAGACAGTGTGTGTGGGGAAACATGGGAGCTGACAGGGTTTCCCACACCTCCTCTCACTGAGCTGCGCTGAAGACTCACTGCTGGGGTTAGCATTTAACTTAACAAATGGTGTGGGTTCCCACACAGACACCAAGGAATGGAAGATACTTTCTAGGGACAGCAGTCACCTGATTCCCCGCAGGACACAGCGGCACACATTCCCAGGCATGCTAGACCCGTGTGGGGTGGGTGCTGAGCCCCACTGCAGCGGGACAGCAGAGAGAGGTTTTTACCTTCTGGGCCCCGTGCTGGCACACGCCAGAACCAGGACAGCAAACCCAGGTACAGTTGGTGGAAAGCTGCTGCCACCTCCTGGGCAGCAGTCTCCATCCAGCGCTTATCCCATCAGCGGCTTTTCCCCACGGCTATTGCTCTCTCCTGTCTGAAACCCTTTCCCCCGGAGCTGCCTGCCTTCCCCTGCAGCATCCCCGGCAGAGCAGGAGCCTCAGACAGCTGCCTGTCCCTGTGGCACCAGGGCAGGAGCCATCACCCATGCAAACAGAGTGTACCCTCTGCATTGCAGGATAATGCTTCTGTACAAACACACTTCCTTACAAAGGCAAATACATGTGACACGATGACAGGAAGCCCGCTGAGCTCCTGCTGTGCTGTTTGGATCTGCAGGGCTTGGATCCTATCAAGGTAAACTCCATTCCTCAAGAAGGTGTCACAGGTACTTGCAGCCCAGCGCTGATGTCTGTCCTCACACCAGACCTGCCTAGGAACAGCATCGAAACACCTGCACTGCTCTGGGCAGATTTCTCTTCCTTTCCCATGGACAGGTCTGGGACAGAAGGGACTGTAATGGAAACAAATGGAAACCAGAAAAGAGGGCAGCAGCAGCACCAGGACAGCCAACAGGGCTTTCTTTCCAAAAAGGCTCAGCGGACATAGAAAGAGGACAATAATCATTATGGTCCAAGGAGGAGGATTGTACATGACAGCAGAGACCTCATCTCCACTTTGGGAAAGAGGAAGTAGAGGAAGCAAGCAAACCCAGACACTATTCTGTACACCTCCAAGCTGCAGAGAGAGCAAGCTCCTGGCTGCTATTTCTCCTGCCTCTTGTAATGAAGGATCATTTGGGGACCAAACTTATTGGGCTTTTTACAGTGCAAAATGAGATTTGCAGTGGCCTCTGCTTATCTGGCAGGAGAGCTCCTGCACCTGGGCTGTCTCACCTTTCTGCCTTTGGCAGGTTTGCATGAACAAACAGTGCTCGTTTGCATAAGGATATGTCAAGCCTATTGCTCAGAATGACCGGCTCCATTTACCCAGGTGCTACACATACCCTTTAAAACGGGCCCTGCCTTCCAGCACGATGGGGTGTAACTTTATGTGTGTTTAGTCTCATAGGTCAAGGTGTACTAAGGTCTGCCTACCTTTACCGGCCTCCCCAGGTAATCCCACCCTGCATCATCTCCTAGAGGAAGCACTCTGTGGGTTCAGGGCATGAGCAAGGGGAAGTGGCCAGGCTGGCAGAAGGTCAGCATGATGGGAAGCTGTACCTGTAAAACCCACTGGAAGAGGAGGAAAATTACTAGGAGTTTCACCGTAGAGTACAAAGAAGCAATAGAGGGCAAACAGGAAAATTCCCTTGTTAAGCTGCTCACTTTAGGGAAGTGCCCCTTAGCAAAATATTTGTCCTTCAAACCAGATTTCTTCCCTTGCAAACTGCCAGGGCAAGCCTGTTCTCACTCTCCCTGCAGTGGACGGCCCTTCTGATGTAGATAACAAGGAGGCTTTTTGTCCCTCAGAGGCAAACACAGAGTACAATACACCTTTTCTTATTCAAGCCTGGATAAAGCCCTTTCAGGCCTAACAGACTAGGATAAAGAGCCTTAAAACTGAAGATTCGTTCCGCTGATGTCTGTGGGAAATCCCCTGGCAGGGACATGCTGAGAGCTAAGCTGGCAGAGGACCAGGACTGAGGTGTTTCCCCGCAGCAAACCTGTGACACGTAGGGGATTGGCAGCCTCTCAGATCCCTCCTGATGCAAAATGCATTCCTCATCCAACCTGCAACTCCGGTGAGCCATAACGCACTGTCTACCCTACTCTGTCCTCTCTTTGCTTTTACTCTCCTTTCCTGAATGGAGGCAGGAGATGGTGTGTGGCAGGGCCCTTCATCTGCCTTCTAGAAGCTGCAGTGAACTGCTGTGACAGTGGTAGTTCCAAAGCCCCCGGTCAAGAAGTGCAAAGTCCATCCCAGCAATAGCAACGCACCTCATACCAATAACAAGACAAGGCACCTTTTAAAGCCAGCTCAGCAGTGCAAGCAGTGAAAAACATCCTACATTTACAAAACATACTGTTTGCAAAACAGGACAGTAAATCTCAACTGCCCCAAGTTCTTTACCCAGAACAAATATCCAATAAATCCATGTAGAGAGCAAACATACTTCTTGCCTGAGCTGGGCATAGTCCCCTTCTGCCATGCAGGACCAGCAGCCTGATGAAGAGAATGCCTGGAGTCATGGGCCAGAGTGTTGTGCTGGGCCCAAGGCTGTGATGTCCTTGTACAGTGTAATTGCGGCACAGACCAGGCTTTCCCATCCAGCACTAGAACAGGGAATATAGAGAATTCTCTCTATTTTTAGCTGCTGTCCCTTTCTTTCTCCATCACCCTTCCCTGGCCCTAGCTTAGCCTCTGCTTGACCCAAATGGTTTTGCTTGTTGCAATCACAGTGACAGAGAGTCAGCCTGATCCAGTTTAGCTGTGACTCACATTTCCATGCTGTGAAGCAGGTGGTTACATGCAATTGTTGCCAAATTGCTGCATTTTTGCCAAAAGACACCCCCTCACCTGCCATCTCCTCCTACTGGGTTGTACGTTGTAGGAGGTTTTGCTTTGCTGGCTTCTGATTAACTCTCAGCTAATACACTCCATTCCTGAAACAGAGCTCTGAACTCAAAGTGCTTCTGTATGCCTGGGGATTCCAGTCCTCTACCCACAAAAAGGAAGATTCATTTAACTCTGGGGAAGACAAAAAGGAGAGGATTTACTACAGGAAAAGGAAGCAGGGACCAGACACCCTCTGCACCAGTGAGTACATGAGTACTCTCATGACCCATACTGCAATGCCTTCATTGCCATGCCCAGTGATGCTCAGCGAGGCCCCACTGTTTGAATGAGATAGGATCAGGCTTCCAGGAGCTCCTGGTCTGCAGACATGGAGCCTGTTGAGAAGCTCAGAGAGCTGTGTGGATATCCCCCAGTGACCAGTAGTCCCAGAAGTGTGGTTGTACACAGCAAGGGAACTGCTGAGTCACCTCCATTCAAACTCCTACAAGCCAGACTGCCTTCAGGAAGCTCCTGGAAGATGTGAGCCGGGGGGACTGCAGCTTCCAAGTTTCTCCCAGAGTCACTCCCTTGGGGAACAGAGAGTAAAGCAGTGTCTGAGTCACCTGTGCTCATACTTACTCCCTCAACACAGGAGCGGTGGCAGGGAGTGCTGTAGCCTGAGGTCTCCTTGCTGCTCCTGTCCACCTTCCCTTGTGGTATCAACTGGAACATGCAGGGCAGAGTGGAGCCTCTCCACAAAAACAAGGCAAAAGGTCCTGCTCCAAATAGCTGCCCTTGCCAGTTCTGGGCAGTAGAAACCACCCATTGCAAGGAAGCAGAGAACGACACGGGTTTTCTCGGAAAGGGCCATGACTTGACCTTGAAAGTAGTTTGTGGAAATCAGTTTTAAGTTTTGCCCAGAAGTACATGAAAAGACAGGATAAGAAAGGAACCAAACCACTTGTGCTAGCAAGGAGAAATACAGCCAAGAGGCTAACTTCTGTCTGCTTGCAAAGGGGGAATAAACCCCAAGTCATTCGGTATTGTGTTAGACCTCTTGTATGGGTGGGAGACAGGGAAACGTGCCTAAAAAATTTCCAAATCATCCTTGAATTTGCTGAGGAACACCCTGCCCTTCCTCCACTGGACTTCACACCCATTTGATTTGCTTTTGTACATGGGCTTACCCCTGGCTAAATTAATAACTACGAAGTCACCTTTGGGGCTAAAAATATGTATTTTATTGCTTCCTGGAGCTCTCTCCTTGACAGAGCTTTGTGGCTATATCCCCTCCTAGAGACAGGCCTCAGCTCCCACTGTCGCCTCAGCTCCCACTGTTGCCTCAGCTCCCACTGTCCCCACCAAGTTCAACCTCTTCAAGAACCGATGAGGACCAAGACGGAAAAGCCCCACTGAGTGTACATTACGTAATAAACAGTCACTTCCATCATCAGTTACAAAGATCTCTTTTGCCCTGGCTAAGATTCTGTAGCAGCAGGTTCCTGGTTATGTATGTGACATGATCCCATCCTGCCTCTTCTTTTAAAATTAATTCTCTCAGAGAGGCAAACATATCTATTATTATCAACTGTTCCAGTGACATGATACTGAGTCATCCTCACAGACTGAAAGAGGGCACAGAGATTTTGCAAGGAGATGTCAGATGAGACTGCCAGGGGCAAATAGCATCACAAGTGAAGTTGTGCTCGCAAAATCCCCCGTTTCCATTTTTATTTGCTTTTCCCCCCATTCGATTTTGTGGACTTACTTATCATGCTCCTTAAGGTGCTTGCAGAAAGGTTGTGCAACAAGTGGGGGAGAAGAGTTCCTATTTCCAGAGGACTTGCAGCCGTTTGGTGCACTCTCTCCTGCTTCTCTGCATTGAGGGGAACATGCAGAGCCTTTCTGAACTCAGCACTGCACTGCCCACTGATGCTGGGTATCAATGGAGCTGCAGACACTGCTCAAGAAGCTCTAAGTAGGGCAGAATGCAAGGAGAAAACAATAAGGAAGCACAGCCCTGTGGAAGAATTTGATTCTGTGAGCTTAACAAGCCCGAAAAGCTCAGTTTATCATTTCCTCCACACTCTGCATTAAGGCCATGTTTACCTCTGACCAACGTTAGCACCACTGAACATGGATCAACTCTTCCAACACACCCTCTCTTTCTCTGGCCTCTTTCCTGCTGCTCTCCTTTTGCTCTGCTTGTCGTGAACTCACCTTTAATTTTCTTGTACTTCCCCTTTTTCTTCCACTTCCTCTTTCATTTGAAACATTTAACACAACAGGTTCCTTCTAAAGCTGTGGGCCACTAGCAGGGTGCTGAAGCCTGCCTGGGAGAGTCACTTTGGGGCTGGACAAAAGGAAGATGAGCACAGGGAGAGAAATCCAGACTTTCCACTCTCCCAGCCTCTCAGGTGACTCAGCAGAGGCTGGGACAAAGTGGAGGAGGAAGAAGGGACAAAGTGGAGGAGGAAGATCTGACAAAACTACAGCATAAACACTCTCCAGGAGCTTCCTGTTGGCTGCCAATTATATGTCTGCAAGTGTAAGGCAGATAAGGGGAAATAAAGGTCATTGCTTATTTGGACAGGTGAAAATAACTGCCCTCAGTGAAATTAGCACTGGAAACAGGTTCTGGAGTGATCTCTGTTTCAGTGGAACCAATTCAGGATCATCACCAGCTCTAATTACTGGGTGTCACACGCTCTGGGTTTCACTCGGGACTGTACCTGCTGCTCCTTTCCCAACACAAGGTGCAAGGCATGCGGGAGGAACCCTTCCTGCTAGCAGAAATGAGGCAGCACTCCTGTCCTCACCAACACTTCCTTACTGCGTATCAGCACCACCCCAGTAGCTCAAAGAGCACTTGCAAAATCAGCTTTGAAAAAACCCAGGGAATGTTCTGCGGAGGACAATGGAGAAATCCAGGCAAGAAGAAAGAGAAACTTATTCAGTATTATTTGAAGGGTACAGCCAAAATAATTTGTCAAGGTAATCACATAAGTGATCAGCCCCCTAACAAGAACATGCTGTGTTCACCAGTGAAGTGCTGTGAAAAGGAGTTATGGTCCAGAGTTAGAGAGACCATCCTTACAATAGGCTCTAGGCCCTCTACTACCCAGCTTTCTCCAAGGAGAAGTAGAAGCAGTATTTGACCATCTATACAAGGACATATCCCTGCTGCGTTTCCTACATTTTCTGGAACAGCTTGGCCTTTATGAAAAGCCTGCACCCAAGCTAAAACAGGAGTGTAGGTATTCCTCCACATTTCCAGAATGTGGGTTTCTGCAAGAGGTTACAAGGACTACGAGCATGCAAGCACAAAACACAATGTACACCATGCAAAGGCAGCTCAAGGGATATACACATACAGAGAGTCTTCAACCCATGGGTTCCTCAGTGACATGCCCACTGTCCATTTTAATCCCTCTCAGCTGGTCACCCCTTTATTTTAATCAGCTCACTCAGAGGCTAAGCAGGTAGAATGAAGTAATCTCAAAAAGCATGAGTGAAACCTCCCATTGGGGGTGTGTACATGTGAGCTGTATAGGGAGGAGGAAATACTTGCATTTACCTCATCAAAACCAGAGTATATATAAGCTGGAAAGTGTGAGGCTTTCTCAGTTCTCAGGTGCAAGCACGTGAAGCAGAGACATCAAAGTGGATCATGGCAACTTTCCTCTTCTTGGTGCAGCTCCTCTTCATTGGGACACTAACTGTCCCAGCATATACACAAAGATGTGATTTGCTCCAGAATGCAACTGCAAGCAATTTCACTGTAACCGTGACACCTGAGACTTACCACACAAACACAAGCTACCTAGGTAAGCCATCTCTGCCTGGATCTCAGGGTTCCCAAATTGTCTTTCCTTCCTTAGGGTGCTTTATTTCTCCCTTAATCTTTTTGCCTAAACTTGCATAGAAGGACATGAAAGCTCTTGAAAACACAAAACTGGAGGGGAAGTTGTTTCATGGCTTTGTTCCCTTTCCTTCTTCCTAAGAATTTGCCCTTCTCAATGGCAATGGCTGTAAAGACAAAGGTGAAGAGGTTACTTTGATGCTGACAGACACTTACGGCCAATCCTAGAAAATGGCTTTTAATACTACAGAGAATGTAGCTGCAGAGTAAATAGCAGCCTGACCTTTGATTCTGGCTACTGTCTCACATCAGCTCCTGTAGCTTCTGACAATGTGGGCAGATTTAATTTCATCAGAAGGGTGCTAAGGGCCAAGAGGGCCATGGAAGTGCAGCACGCACAACAATCTGGGCTGGGAGGCACAGCTATGGAGTTGCTTTTTCCTGGCACGCAGGTCCCTTTTTGCTTCATTTGCTTATTGTCCAACTTCTGCTTGCAACAAAAGCATGATACACAGCAATCACAGCTGTGAAACAGCAATCCAGAGCAGAGAGGTGGCAAAGAAAGGGTGGGGTCTGCCACACTCATAGCTATGGGCCGAAGGGAGGAACTGACAGCCCAAAATCTTGTCTCCTTTAGCTTTTCCATCCCTGCCATTTGTATGGGATCCAGAAGAGATTCGCTCACAAGGAGCACTGGTTTCACTTACAGATACGATACCCACAATAGCAGGGGCTGAATCTTGTGACTGAGGAGTTCCACCTAGTCTATTCCTTAACTGGGGAGGGAGCAGAGAAAGGGTTCTTGTCATTCAGGGAGGACTATAGTACATCACCTCTTTGTACACTTCTGGTCACTCATGTTACATAGTGAGCACTATGTAAGCAAATACTTCCTTGGCTGAAAACCCTGCAGGCATGAAGTCTGGAGATGGCTGTCTTTCAGAGCAGACAACTTATTTCATCTAACTCACTCTGTTTCCAGTTACGATTAGTGACAACACAAACCTCACTGACAGCAAGAATGTGACCCAGTATTTACTGCAAGCCTCCTCCCCACAAAATCTCTCCGTGGGAGTATGGAATGTGGCAGACATAGACAACTGCAGTTCCATTGACACGGCAGTATTAAATGCCACTCAGAAAACAGCAAACTGGACATCTCCAGACAGTAAGATTTCTTCTGTGGAAATAAGGTAAGACTATACTCCACCTTTAAGTATTCAGTTGGGACAGTACTTGTCTGTATAAGTGCTTGGCGATACCCAGAATCAAGAACCCACCTCTAGAGCAATGACTGAGAGAAACCTCTTGAGCCTTCTCCAAATTTTCCCTTGAAAATATTAAGGAAACATTTTCTGAAAAGCTGTATCTAGAGGTCACCCCACAGATGGTCTCATAGTTAAAGACTCGCTCATATTAGTAGGGATGTAAATTAGTCCTATGGATATGAGTTGATTGAACACCCCTCTTGTTTCCATTACCACTAATGGAGTTGCAGCAGTGGGAAATATTTGTCATGGGAAACCATAGCCATTAGCCTGATTGGCCTTATCTGCAGGAAGGAAGAACACAACAGTTCATGACAATAGTGGTTCTAATTAGAAGGAGCAGATGGTCACAGTAAATTGCCACCCTTTTACAAGGAATTCCTATCCCACCCACAGAAGGGCAGTAAAGCAGCCAAAGTGTAATGAGGAAACTGTTTCAGATGTTAAATAAAAAAGTGCAATACAGTTGCAGGGAAACATAAGCGACTCAGGATGACTTTGTAGTTTCTGTCTCTTCTTCTGCTTTTAATGTCTTTTTTATATTCCTGCATGAGGCTACAGGAGACAGCTGCTGTGCTCTGAATGTGTTTTCTTCTCCCTTCCTTTCTTCCACAGGGCATATATCATCTTCACTGATAAATCTGTCGAGTTCAAGACTGTGATGCTGAACAAAGGTAAATAAACTTCAGCTAGGCAACTCAAACAGCAGGGCAAATGACACACCCAGCAAGGGCTTCACTTGTACTCTGGTGTTCTGGGAAGGGGGAAAGTTGGACTCAGTGCACCACCAGCTGAAGAATAGCTCATGTTTCCAATAGTCAGGAGAAGGCAAAGACACTAGAGTGCTAGAGCTAGCTAGAGGTTTTCAGGTTATAATGTTGGACTGAAAATCTTTTCAAGTTTCCTTTTTGCTTTAAGGGACATTAAACAGATAAAAGTGAGAGGACAGGCTTACTTATTTCTGCAGGTATTGGCAGAGGCTTCATCCCCTATTCACTCTGTCATGCAGATATAAAGTGGAAATTGTGACTTTGCCATCACAGATAATGTTTCTGATAATCCAGAGAATCCCTTACTATCCAGGAGCATCGAGCCTATGCTGATGATGCTCCACTGATGTCAGTGGATATAGTTTGACACCCCACTCGCTCCCACTGACCCCTCATTTCTAAGAAATCAGTTGATGTCAAACCAGTTACATGCAGCCTCTTGGAGTAGATCTATAGCTCAGCTGGTCCTCTGTACTTCTAATCAGCCCTGGGGCTTTCCTTCCATTTCAGAATCAGAAACCACAGCCAACTCCACCGTCAACTCTGTCTCCATGGTTCAGAGCAGCTCCTTTTTCATAGCTGTCATTCAGTTGCCACTGCTCCTTGTCACAAGCAAACTGCTCTCCTAGGAGCCAGGAAGAGAAGATGACCCAACTGTGGTACACCTTTCCTCCTTGCCTGTGGTATGCATGGGAGGGCAGGCAGCTGATCTACTCAGGAAAACTATTCACTTCTGTGTATTAGGATGATAACTGCACTGCTACATTAAATTATAAAGGTCTATTTGACCAGACAGCTGATCGTCCCCTTAATCCCCTCACCCAAGGCCAGCAATCTCAACAACATGAAATGTTCCACAGCAAGTCAGAGTTTCATAGCAAGTCAGAGATCACTCTGTTACAGCTTTTCAGCTAGAAAAGCATAGCATGGTCAAGAGCAGACCCTAACAAAGGAACTATACCGGAATCAATTTGTTCCTCATCACCTGGGGTTCTGTGAAGCATACAAAAGGTATGAAAATGCTTGAAGAGGGTAAAGGGCCTCATGAGGGTACCAGGGTCTGCTGAGAAGCTCAAGGAGAGGTCTGCTTTTGGCTGTGCAGTGTGGGAACTCCTCTCACAGCATGTGTGTGTACGTGTGCATGTATGTGCCTCAGTGACACAGTCCCCCACAGTATATTCACCAAAACTGCTGGAAGCAGAATTGATCCTGGGAAAGGAAATTATGGAATTAGGATTCACATGACTCAGCCAGTTCAAAATCTCCAGTGCAAGCATAGAGAATGTAAGTGTGCTCTCAACTTGGACAAGCTCGGCAGCGACAAACTGGAGATCCTGCTGGCAGGGTATCCTCCATAAAGGCCCAGGCCTTGGGAATTTACGCTCCACATTATTGATTCAGCATCCCCTAAATTTTGTTGTTTCAGTGGATGCCTTACAAAGTTTCTCTGGTTTTCCTCTGGCTTTCTGGAATGGCAGAGTGGGTATTTTTTATCCTCTTTTTTTTAATCAACAACTGATTTTACTGTAGGGCAAGACTGTATGGGCCACTGAATGTCCTGCTTTTATTGTTATTACTATTGTTTGTATTTTTATATGGATGGCGTTTATTTAGAAAATTACAAACTTCTGGAAAGTAATTTTTTTCTTAAACTAATCTAAATAAAGGAATGAAAGTTGGCTCTTGTACATAACATTATTTCCTGGCTTCATTGTGAATAGGTGGTGGGGATGAAATGATCCTGAATAGCATGAAATATTTGGCTTTGACCCCACAGAAGAGCACATAAAGACACAAATATAGGGAAGCCCTGTAACTGCAACCCTTCATGGGGTGAGCCAGATGGATTTTTTGGAAGGCAGTTAGAAAGGCAAGCCCTGCCCCACTAATCCTCTTGCTGTTTCCTCTTCAGGAGACCGAGCCCCACATTGTAACGGTCCTTCAATAGTCATGGATCAGAGAACTGGCTTTAACCTGGCCTTACTAGTCCAGAGTTTGTGGTGTCCTTACAATTAGCCCTTATAGATGGTGGCCCTGCCAAGAACTCTCCTGGTTCAGCTCCAGGTCAATAAATTTTCTACCTTTTAAAGCTTATGGGAATAACAAGAAGCTTTAAAATGAAAGCTCCTGCTTTATGACTATGTGCAGACTCTCTGTGCCCAGATAAGCATATGTACCCAGCAGAGATGACAAGGATCAGCCCAGCACACAAACAACCCTATGGGGTTTGCATTCAGAATCCTCCCGCAAAGACAATTTGCCCATGCATTTCTTCATACTGGGAAACGCATCCCCCTCCCATACACACAATTCAAAGGGAAGAAGGAGAAAGGACTTAAAGCTGTGTTATCTTTCATGCTTATCAGAAGAGTCATTAGGTCCTTCAGACACTGGAATGGGCTCTATCCTTCCCATTAGGTGCTGGTGTAAGGTGCAACTCAGAACAACATCTGAGATGCAGGTGCAGTGCTCAGGGTCAGCAACAGATTGCCCCTAAAGACTCTGGTACCTGCATCAGACACGTAGACAAAAATACACTCAGACTCTCTCATGCTGTCTTCCTGATCCTCTGCACCCTCTCAGCCAGGAAGAAACCTAATAAACTGAGAGGTGCAGTTTACTTGGAAATACTAAATAAGACCTCATTTCTCCTACCTTGTTTGGGAATCTGATCCTTTCTTCAGCACTGTCCCATTTTCTCAGCTCTTCACAGATGCCAGGGCAGCTGCTGGGACAAGGACTGTACTCAGACCTGCACGGAGGCAATGGGTGCCCTGGTCTGACGCCTGTACCTGAAGTGATGCGCTAATGGAATGCTTCTGCAGAATTTAGTAGGAATAAATTTTTAAGGTCCAGCTATTCTAATTGACATCTGTTTCACAGGCAGGGTAATTAGCAGAGATCTGAATGTGGTTTATTTTCTGCTACTGCAGTGCACAAAACACAATAAAATTCTAATCAGTGCTGTAAACTACTGTACAATTTTAATCTCACTGTTGATATCCCCATCTCATAAGATTACAGTTCTAGCCTAGGATAACAGATATGAAATTCCTTTTAAATATCCTTGTGGCAACTCCCATTTACTATATTATCTACAAGTGCAGGGCATTCGGAGCAATGCTGTTTACCTCCAGAGGTGAACTGAAGGTTCTGTCCCACTGACACGCCTCATTGGTGGCGTTCTCATTAACTTTTACACTATTCTGTAGCAAATACTAGCACTTTCTTCTATATACTTGTCTGATTTCTCTGGTACAAAAGTCATGAGATGGCATCTGACAGGGACGTCACTGTCTACAGAGCCAGAGAGGTGGCTCTGAGGGTATATCAGATGAGCCCTGAAGCCCAATCTGCTACTGAAAGTACTAAGCTTTAAAACATTGATTAATAATTAACAGAGTGATCACAGCAAATGGATTACTGCAAATGGATAAAGCTCCATTAAATTTTTTCCCACCCTTCCACTGACTTCTGGTAGTCCCTGAACTTTTAATAGCTTTAAAAGCGATTAAACCTGGGTGCTAAGCCGGGTGATGCACCCTGCCTCAAAAAAATCAGTAGAACAAACTCAACTTCGTGGACTGCAGATTTCACTTTTCATTAATATATGCTACCCTACATACCACAGAAGGACGGGCATCACTCATTCTGGAGTAACCCAACAATCAGTATCAAACATTACTTTCTTAATTTACATCATTCCAAAATCCCACTGCTGCAGAACAAGATGTAGGTTTAACCCTGGGTCTCCTGTGGGCTGCACCCATCCCTTTCTGGTGGAAATATGGCAATGTTCACTCTCTTAGCAGCCCACTTGGGAGGGATAGGGATAACAGGAGATAGTCAGGTAACACCTAGCCACCTGAAGCAGAAACATTTGGCACAGAGGTGCCTTGTCTTGTTCAGTCCTTTGCCACATCCACAGGTATTTCTACATAGCTTTTAGAGCAATCATTGATTTTTCCAAATCAGTACTTCCGCAATGTCTGAATTAACAAATCCTACCCCTGGAACAGCAAAAGCTTGCTTTCCCTTCCATCTTAATGACTCTATTGCACTTACGGACACCCCCACCCACACCAATAAAAAAACACTGACGTGGGCCAAGCACGCAAACATCTCAGAATGCCTAAACCATGGCTTTGCCATAAAACAGCTCCCCTTGTACATACGCAGTTATGATCACACCTGCTTTTCCTCAAGCTCTGGCCTCACTGAGTTTACTCTGGGGCAGAGACAGGGATGGGCCTTGTCTCTTAGCAAGTCAGCAGCTCTGCTCACAGTGACACTTTTGCAGAACTGAGATGTTGCTTCATTGAACCTCTCACTCCCTCCCAAGGAACTGCCAGTGTTGGGCATCAAACGAGGCAGAAGTCCTATGAACGCACCCGCAGCCTTCATTGCCTTCCAGGCACTGCACACATACAAAGGAACTATATTAGAGGGGAAACTTCAATTCAGGAAGCGCACAATACTCCCAGTTGTCTGAACTTGGAGGAACAGCTCCTGGTACAGACTCCGTGTTCCACACATAATCCCCTATCAGAAGTGATGCCTGGATTATTTATTAACTTGTCATTGTTGGAGTGACAATGACCTATAAATAACAGCCCGGAAAGCGCACTTAAAACTAAGTGACAGGACTTAGCTCAGTCCTAGCTGCTGTTTTTCGCTTTGCTGATCCTTTCGTAATGGTGTCCCTTTTGCTCTGTGCTGTTTCATAATTTCAGACATCATGGGAAAACGATCAATTCCCTCTCCCCGCACTGCACAGGCCTTGGCTGAACCCATAGTCCTTCTGTGGTCACTGTCTTTCAGTTACAGAAAAGAGAGTAAGACTTTTCATCCTTGCAGTAAGGCAGAATTAAAAACTGTCCCCTGGAAGCAATTCATAAAAAACAGCTGTTGCTGAACAGCTTTCCTTTGAAACTGGGCAGCCTCAAACTTTCCTTCTAGCTGGCAATTCCCCATTCACTCAATTTCTGCCATGGCACTATTCCTCTTCTATTAACCTGCTGATTCATCTTTCCATGTGACATGAAGGCAGAACTGGGTCTTCCTCTTCAGACCCTAACCACAACTCAGTGTATTTCTGGTCATGCTGTCATTATACTGCTATTTACATTTACATGCATGAAAGCTGGGAGTCTTGGTCCTACAGCAGCTCTCCTGGGATCAACTTAGACATTTGAATTGCTGCCTCAGACCCCACCGTCACCCAAACACTTCTCTTTCAAACAATTTAATCACTCAGCAACTAAGTTATAGCAGAGATATGCTTAATGTTTAATTATGTTAGTTAATGCTCTCCTTATGTAACCCTCCTTCCCTAACCTGTGAATTTGGAGGCCGATTCCTACAGAGACTTCTGTACATGGAGCTCAAACAGGGCTGCAAAGATCAAGGCCCCTCTAAGCAGGATAAAGGACAGAATTCACTGTAATTTCTTGTGACCTAGGCAATTAAAATTCCAGTTCTGATACTGCTGACTCCCTACACGAAAGCCACTAATAAATCCATCAGTTTATTTCCTTCCACCTCTCCATATCTGCTGTCATTTAAACTGGAGAGATCAGAATAAAGGATATGAGTAGATCTCCATCATGCAACACTGCAGTAAATATAAAACCTCAAGCTGTTGTGGGACTTCATCAAGGCCATGTTGCACTGCGCTAAAAGAGTAGGAATTGGGCTAGTTTTTCCTGGCCTAGCGCCTGACTTCTAGCCAATAACAGTAACGGGCTGTGCTCTATACATATAACCATTTGTTTGCTTGGGGTTTTTTTTTGTTAACAATGTCAACAGTGAAATTACTCTTCTGATAAATACATCAAATGATATGTTTTAGTCTCCAAAACTCACTGAAGACACCAAATGCTTTGTGAATCATTATCAGAGGCAGCTATCATCCAGTATGACTTGGATGGTTTTAGCAAACCAGAATGACACGGAACACTAGTGAACTACAGACCAGCAGGAACGTTCAGGAAAGCTGCAAAACTGCCCTGGCCGGAGCCCACGCTGAAAAAAAATGACTAGTTCCTATATGGGGAAAAGAAAAAGGAAGAAAGGGCAACAGTTTGCCAAGTGTTCCTTTCTTCTGACGCACTGAGCACTCTCTACTTGACGGACACTGAATGAACCTTCAGCCAACAATTCACCAAAGCAATGCTGCTAAGAGAGGAGAAAAAAAAACCCCAAAACAACCAAAACCACAACAACGCTGGGGCTCCCATGGCACAGATTTTGCTCTGCAAAGCAGGAAGGTTGGAATATCCCTCTTCTCCACCCTTTTCTTACTGTTCCATTTCAGAAGCTCATCCAGGAAGTTTTGAGCAACGATGGATCACGGCAGGAGACAGCCCAGAACTATCCTCACATAAAGCTGTCACAGTTTAAAAGAAAGCAGTCAAAAGTATCTTTTGCAACTGTAATTAAACTACTTTCTAGCACAACTGGTAGCTACAGAAGGCTACTTTACCCTCAGCCTCTAGCAGAGTGCAGCCAAGGTTAACTATTAGGCAAGCTTCATTAAGCCTTTCTAAATGGTGCTGTTTGCTACCATTATTCAGATTAATAATTTCCTTGTAAAGCAAGTGAATTATTGTAAAGCAAGAGAATTACTACTCTGGAAATCACTTTTTAAGCTAAAAGCCTGAAGTTATTCTTCATGGCCATACCTAATTGCTCTTCAGGAGGATGCTCATGTGATAATCACACACTCCACTATTACTGCTCCACAAAGTGGAAGTACTATTATTTCCACCTCTAGAGAGACACATTGATCCTATGACTTTTAACCACAGGAATTCTACAGTAACTGCTCCCTAACTGGTTTTAACATGCATTCCTCTTCCAGCACTTAGTTTTCAGAGTGTATTTACAAATTCAGTAATCTTCAGAATAATCTGGCTAGTGTTCTTTTAAACTCACTGCACAGCCTCGTCCTTTTGTAACAACCTATGCTGAACAGTGCATCTTCTGATAGGAAGTGAATTCTAATTAGAATTAGAATTAGGAACCTGCAGCCCTGATGACTGATACCAAGTGCTTCTTCTGTTTAGAAGACCTTCCCAACATGGGATTCTGATAATGAAAATACCAAGTAACTGTAGATCATTGCAAGAGGAATATGAGCTGACTGCTTTCTTCAGAAAGACTAAAGGAGAATGTTTGATCCTGCTCCTACAGAACTTATAAAAACCTCCCTAAGAAAAACATGCTTGATCTGGCTGCTTGTGCCAACAAGCTTTCAGGGGTCTTCAGTGGATATGGACTCAAGGTATTCTGTACTATTTCAGCTGTCCATGATCACATGCAGAATGAAAAGTGTCCTGCAGCAGGGATGACTCACCAGCTTTACTTAACATGGCACAACTGCAAATTTTCTATTAGCTTGGTCATTTGCAAACCAGTAATGTCTTGAGATAAAACAGACGTAACAATACTGAGAACCCAAAACGTTAGGGTTGCTGCAATAATTCTTGTGAAACATATGTATTTGTCCTTAGGTAATATGTAATCATTATCTAGGTGTAGGAAATACAGTGAGCAGGGCTGAAGTAATCCACTGATCTGATTGTGCAGCAGAATTTCTGATCAACTGAACTTCAGATCACTTCTCAGACGTTATTTCTTCTCCTTTATAAACGACAATATTCTGGTCCGTTTCATACACTTTGACTTTATAAAGAGTTCCCACAGGCAGGAGCTTCTTGAGGTTTTCCCAGATGAACACAGCAAGGTTCTCTGTGGTGCTAAGAATGAAATATGAGCAGATTCAGAACTGACAGCAAAGGTATTTGAGGAGGCTGCACCCAGAATGGACCAGGGAGGATCCTAAGGGCCACAGGGAGCCATGCAGGTACCTTTCACATGATGACACCTTGAACTTAAGTGGGGCTTAGAACCATTGACAGCAAACATGGATGAAAGGAGGTCTAATTAACAGGTCATATCTGTCTCCCAAGCTGTCCACAGACAGTCTCATGTGAGGAGTGCTCGTCTATAAATGGCTCCCTAGGTATAAGCAAGCGGTGCTTATCTTGGTATGTATGTAGGCCTCCACCCAGCCCAGCACAGTGAGGGCATAGCAGCAGGGCTCCAAAGCAGGCAGGACACCCAGCACCTGAGATGAACAGGCCTGCCTAACAAGTGTGCAACACACACAGGTATCAAGGCTGCTCTTTCAGATGTAGGACTAAGCCTTGAAGACTCTTCCTTGTAAGCAAAGTCCCCATCACTCACCTCACAACCTCAGCAAAGTACGGCACATCCTTATCCAGGTTTTTATGGTCAAGGGGTTCCATGATCGCTTCCTACAGAAAGAAAACAGTGACAATCTTGTCCCAGTTTATCAGTGGACTTGAGGTTTAAATTACAACGCACATGGAACTACAGCAAGGCAACAGTACGCAAAAAAAGGGTAAGAGCCCCACACCTACCTGTTAACTTTGTAGCTGGAGACATCGTACTGTCTCATATCACAGAGCTAAAGCACTTTAGTCTTAAATCATTCCTTAATTTCTTCTTTATTTCCTACCATCATCAACTCACAACACTCTACCCTGGTACTACACAAATTGCTAAGCTCTCACCAATTCTTCTAATGAATGTGTAGGAAAATAGTGCTATTACCTGCATATATTCTTTCAGGTCTGTCAGGTTTATAACCATTCCTGAGACTGGGTCAATCTGCAGGGAAAACAAAAAGGAGATTAACAGCCTAGCTACACCTATGTCCTTATTACCAAGGCTGCCATGAGCCTGTACAAATCGAAATATCTGTGTGCACCTCTTTCCACCTTCACATACTGAGTTCCAATTCTACTCCTGTGATGTTCCCAAAGTACATACAGCCTACAAAAAACCTCCAGTGGTTCCACTCTCTCTTAAAAGCTGACACCAGGGAGGAAAAACTCACTGAAACAATCTTCAAGCAATGCCCCAGTATGCGCATAAGCAGAAAAACTGGCATTAAACTTCTGTGTTGAACATGCAGGGACAGAGACAAGCCTGAGTTCAGGGCATCCTCCCATCTGGAGAAGGCCCAGCTCCAGGGCCAAAATCAGCTGTGCAATTTACAGCATATGTGGGGAATGCAGAAGAAAGAGGTTTTAAAATTGTAGTTTCAGTTCAGTTTAGTTTCAGTTCCTAGGAACTGGAAATCCTCATAAAGTTGTTTGGAAAACATACACCAAAGTAATATCTAAACAACACTGCAGAATACATAGAACTATTTGGGATGAGGGGTGAAAAACTACCTAGGAACTCTGCTGAGTTAGAACTTCAGTACTGTGGAAGATGAGGACCCATGTGTCCTGCCACCCTAAGGAATGGAAAAAAGAAATGCTCATCACACTTACCTCTCCACGCACAGTGACAATAACTGGAAAAAAGAAAAAAGAAAGCATCAGGTGACGGTAACACCATGAGACCATGAACCTAACAACAAATGCACTACTGATAGGGACAGAAAACCCATTCATCACTTATCCACAAGGACTGGTGCATTGCTTCCCAGCATTTAAAAGTGGGACTGCTTTTACAACATGGGTATCCATTCCATAAAAAATAATGGACCCAGAGTCACCCAGCTCATCGAAAAAGTCATGCACCAAGGTCTAATGCCCAGAGACACACCACTATCCCCGCAGTGCCCACTGCAGGCAGAGATAAGACTATGTGACTTCCAAAGTACCTACTTCCTATGACAGCCCGTGCCCAGCACGCTCAAGATTAGAGTCTTTTGATCAGCAAAGTCTTCTGGACAATGCAGATATAGAGCCCATACGATCACCAGCTTTAAGAGGGACAAATCTGCAGTCCAGTGATTTGTCAACTTGTCATAGAATCAGAGAATCATAGAATAGTCAGGGTTGGAAAGGATCTTAAGATCATCCAGCTCAAACCCCCCTGCCATGGGCAGGGACACCTCCCACTAAACCATGTCACCCAAGGCTCTGTCCAGCCAGGGCTTGAACACCGCCAGGGATGGAGTACTAGCTCTACCTTCCTGGTAAAGCTAGCAGCTCTGCAGCAGAGGTTTCAGGGCACTTACACTATACAGTGCTAACACGGAGCCAGCCTAATAACTGGAGAGTGTGGTTCTATGCACACAGGTTGCACATAGATGGTAAAAGAACTTGTGAAAACAACATTCAAATAAAGTTCATGGGCTGTGTAAATTGCATGTCTTTTGCTTAGAAAAATCTTCATTCAAAACTCAGTGATTTTACAGATTATAAATAAGCAGATTCCACTCATGAAGTGAGTTTCAAGGCCAGGTTGGGTAGGGCTTTGTGTAACCTGGTCTAGTGGAAGGTGTGGTGGCAGGGGTGGTGGAACTAGGTGACCTTTAAGGTCCCTTCCAACCCAAACTATCCTGTGATTCTATGATTTTGAGATATTTATCATCTGTTTAACTTAACAGCTTACAAATCCATGCCATGGTTCAACCTCCCTCTGCTGAAGAGTCCTTCTAATTATAAAAAAATAAAACCCAAATCAGCCACTAAAAGTCATACCAGACTGTTGAGACACATCACTGGCCCAGTTCTCGCATGGGTTATTCCGCATTCAACCCAGCCCGCCTGAGAGTAGCCTCTGCCCATGACTACGCGCGTAATTACCTTTATAGTTGTGTCCATGGCCATTTGGATTGTTGCATTTCCCAAACAGCTTCTGGTTTTCTTCATTACTCAGTGATTTACTGTGAGAAATACAGACATGGCATTTAAGGATGCATCAGAAATGATCCTGGCCTCACTTCAGCTGTGACTGCTTTCTAGATCTTCTATCTATTCACTCTCCCAAATTTAACTCACTACCTTTTTCTACTTAGGAGGCACAAACAGAACCTGAGAAGCATCTGGCCAGCAAAAGGACGTTGCTGAGAATGGAGCTTTTTTGATGTAGTTTTGTATTTATATATGCAAGTTTCATAACAACTGCCTAACACTGCTGCTGCATAAACTCTAACAGCTATTCACACATGAATATGGCAAAATCACTTGGGCTCCTAGCAGAAGCAAACTATGGTTATTATTAATGTACAAAGCTTGAGGAACTTCTCCAAGAAGTACAAAAGATGACTTCCCTCTCCAAGCCTTTCCTTTGAAGAAATTCAAGTATCTCTTCCCAGGCATATTTCATGTCAGGGCACTCTTTAGGAATACTTAAGTTCTGAGGAAAAGGTGACAGATTAGGGGCACAGTGAGCTGTTCACAAACCGCAAGCGCAATTTGCCCCATTCAGAAACAAAACTTCAGTCCTCGTTCAACCCAGTTAAGGGCTGATGTCTGAAGCGCGGACTGCCTGCTGCAGGCTGCAGAAAATGGACTGCACGGAGGAGAACCGGGAAGCACGGGGCAGCAGGCACGCATACACACAGGGGCTGAGCCGGCGCCCAGCTCCAGAGCAGTCGCGGGCAGTGCGCGAACGCAAACGCCGCGCGGCTCGGCGAGACCTTGGTGCCTTCCCACCGAGGTCGGTCCCCGGGACGAGGGGGAAACCGCGTCCGCCCCGCGGGTGTTTCCGCGTCCCGGGGCCGCTCACCTGTGCAGCCGGTGGCAGGCGCTGAAGGTGACGGCGCGGGAAACCCGCGCCAGGCGCGCTGCCGGTACTGCCATGGCAGTACCGCGGAGGGCGGTGCGTGCGCGCAGGCGCAGGCGCTCCATCCGGGCCCCGGCCCGCAGCGGGGCCGAGCCTTGGCAGCGCCGCCCATAGCGGGTGCCCGCCGGCGGTGCGGGAGCTAAGGCGGCTCCGTGTTTGTGCTTGCCCATCGCCGCGGGCGCGGGAGGCGACCGTCGCCCTTCCCGTGATGCGCGGGTGGGCGAAACGGCTGCTTTGTTCATGGCCGCAGCTCGGCTGCGTGTCCTTGTCCCCAGCTAATGTCTGCTGCACGCATCGTGCGGTCGTCTATGAGCCAGTGACACGGAAAGGAAGTAAAAAAAGGCTGTTAAGAGCCCCAGTGTCAACCCTATCAAATGCAGAAGTATGACAACAGCGCCAACAGAAGGACCATCCGTGTGATTTGCTGTAGCAAATGCTTTCCTACACCAGCTGTTTACTAGCTCGCTTTTCACTAAATCACTGAGTGATGCAGAAAAATGGAAGCTCTCTGCGAACAGCAACCGAAATTATGGGAATCACTAACAGAACAAGAAGGGGCTGTTTAAAACATTTCTAAGTGGGCTTCCAGGGGAGGGAAGGGTCAGCTCTGAAGGAAGGAAAGTGAAACTGAAGAATATGTGTTGCATTTTCCAGTCCGTTTTTCAGAGCAGTAAAACTCCAAGCCTTAGGGCAGGACCTGTGTGTAACAATAACAAGAGAAAAAACAGCTCTTAAGGTAGCGGAGTGCAGCCTGCACACAGGTGCAGGCAGGGGCTACGATTACGTGCTGTTGCAGGAAGCAGTCGGCCGGCAGCCTGGAGAACCAGCAACGGGAGGCGTTTGCCATCTAGTGGCTTTGTGAGATCAGCTTTGACAGGAGTCCGCCTTCTCACAGTGCCGCAGCCTGGTGTACAATCCTGCTTTCTCCCTTGTTTTTTCCGCAAGGCCTTTAACGAAGGTGAAGAAAGGTCAGAGGGGCTGGGTTGTTTGGGTAGAGCGAGTCAGCTCTGATTTGATTCTGTTCTGTCTGGGCTGGCCTCCAGAATATCAGGAGTTGAACTGCTATAGAGGGCTTCTTTCAACACACCTATCCGCCCACACCTCAGAGTTCAGCAACTATAGGAACCTGGATGGGGAAGCAAGCTTGTGAGAGGATGTTTGAGTTTGATCTGCTCAGCTTAAGAGCAAAAGGCTATCAAAGCCACAGTGGAGTTCTGTGTGTTTCATACTGGTTGAATTAAGAGGAGGGCAGCAAATGTTAGCAATCAGCTATATCCAGGTAAGCTGTTAAGCAGGGGCATGGTGAAGATGCGTTGTGCATGTCTACAAGACCATATAATATAATATGATCTGTGTCACGGTTGCAGCTGTTGCCTCTTGTGGCACAGCACAAAGTTGGCCATGGATCTGTTGAGAGCAGGGAAAGAAAGGAAGAAACTTCAGAAGGTTTTATTTGAGGGCACCATCGGTGTACAGAGAAAAGCACTACAAGTACAGCTTCTGTGAGGGTTTGCACCTGCCTTCTGGAGTTCATGGAAGGCAATCTTTATGCAATGGGGTGAAATTACATGCCTTCATTGGGCCTGGTACTAGTTGGTTTTACTCCTCTCTTCTGCTTTACGCATTTCAGCCAAAGTCACAGCCCTAAGCACCAATATTCTCTTCCCTTCAGAGCACACTGCTACCAAGGGAAGGTATGGTCATCTTAGTTTCCATTTTCTCCATTGCAAGCCTATCACATGGCAGCTTTTGCAAACTGCTGCTAACTGGTCTATCAAGAAAAAGCAATGGGCTGTTTGAATGAAGAGGTTTCTACCTTCCTCTGACCCTTTGCTGTTTATTGTTAGGAACGTAGCAGTAACTCAGAGGTTATGATAAAGAAAAAGCAGTTACTTCATCCAGCATATAATGCAAAGGTGGAAGATAAAAGAAAGCAGAGGTTTCGTTCTGAGCCTGATGCGGTCCTGAGTTGCAGAAGATGAGAAGGTATTCAGTCAGTGAGAAGTAAAGACACCATGGAATCCATAAGGCATTGGCACTGCAACTTCTGCTCGCCCCAATTCTCTGAAGGTTTCTGCATCCAAGACAAGCAGGAAAGCACTACGGTTCTGCAGGGTGAAAAGAAGGCCAGAATGAATGCCCAGGCTGAACTTCATTCCACTGTCCAACCCACTACATCTATTGCACATAAAGGAGCTCAAATGTACAACCAGGCCATACAGATAGTTGGCCAGGAGCACTGATAGTCACAGATGCCACTCAAGAAACACTGACATTCCAAGGTACACTCCTACTTGAAGTTTGCTGGCCAGTTGCAGAAGTACACACCTTGGGCAGCATGGAACTATCTGCCAGAGATTCAAATTCAGTTTTGTGGTATAGAAAGTAAACCTAATACTATGTGACTTTGATGAACTAGTAGCAGTAAAATTACCTCAGCTGGGGAGACCACAACAGACAAGATGACTCCACTGTCTTCTGCCGTGGCATTAGGCACTGGCACAAACACAGGCTCTGATGGGTAGGATCCATCCTCCTGCCAAATCTAGCAAGCACAGTAACATATGGATTTGTTTCATATCATTAATACTTGTCTACTAGTTAGCAGAGTTGTGTGTTGGAGTGCTCCCCACAAAGATGCCCAGGCACACTCTGTGCTCCAAGAAACCTGCAGTTCAACCTTCTAATTAATTCTTTTGATTCTTTTGATGACACCATTGTTGTGACAGCATGCCTGTTGTGCCAGGGATCATGCAAATAGGCAGTGAAAAGGGTTGCTATAACTCATTTCATCCAACAGCTTGCACTGATATAAGCTACAACCTCAGAAAGCACCACTATCCTAGCTGGCACAGCCACCTTCACACCACCCTAAGTGCAGACCATGTTGTTCCCAGGTTAGTTCAGTGGAATGACTCCCATTGCTGAAAAAAAGATAATCTTGCTTCGCCTCACCTTGTAATTCTTGGTCTCCACATCAACCTTGATCAAGGAATCTCCAACCAAATGCCCAAAACCGCATCCATAGAAGTAACGGTACCTCCTACCATTGTACTTAGAGTAGTTGATCTGGGGGAACTCCAAGCCCCCAACTTTTTCAAAGCCCTCAGGGTGGAGATTTTCATGTGTGCACCAGACCTAGAAGTATTCATTACACAACTGTCAGTTTAGCTTTGACTGGGCAGAAGACCTGACTGATCCCACCTACCCACTGCACAACCACTGTGGAGAAGAAATGTTTAAAGATGACATTGACCTTAGGCAGGTAGATGCACCAATTCAATCTTTCTTATCTGTTTCACCCAAAGAACCAACTCATCATCACAGATGTTGGAAACTTCAAGAATCAGTCTGATGTGAAAAACAGAAGCAAGTCTACATACTCCTGCACTGCTAGCTGTACTCGTTTTGGCTAGGGTGGAGTTAATTTTCTTCATCGCAGCTAGCATGGGGCTATGTTTTGGATTTGTGCTGAAAACAGTGTTGATAATTCATGGATGTTTTCATTACTGCTGAGCAGTGCTTATACAGTGTCAAGGCCTTTTCTGCTTCTCACACCATGCCAGCATCGAGTAGGCTGGAGGTGCACAAGAAACTGGGAGGGGACACAGCTGTGGCAAATAATCACAACTGGCCAAAATACCATATAACATCATGCTCAGTGTATAAAGCTGGACAAAGAAGAAGAAGAAGGCCCATTCCGAGAGATGTAATTTTGCCTTCCCAAGTAACTATCACACATGAGCCCTGCTTTTCTGGAGATGGCTCAACAACTGCCGAACTATAGGAAGTAGTTAATTAATTCCTTGATTTGCTTTGATTGCATGTATGGCTTTTGCTTTATCTATTAAACTGTCTTTATCTTAACCCACAAGTTTTTTCACTTTTACTCTTCTGATTCTCTTCCCCATCCCACTGGGGCAGGAGTGAGCCAGCAGCTGAGTAGTGTTTAGTTGCTAGCGGGGGTTAAACCACAAAACTAACTCAAAAAATCCCACATCCAACACTCAACAGTCTGATGTACAAAGTACACACAGAGATGACTCTGTTCATAGTGGACAACACGTGTTCTACACCACCACATGCCACTCTGTAGGGCTGTTCAAAGCTGGAAGCAAAGAGCAGATCTGCACCCAGGTGAAAGCATGGACTATTTTGTCAATGAAGTCTGGTTAATTATCATAAAGGCTTATGATACTCTTGGGCATTTTTGGAAAATCATAATCTGTCTTTGCTCTCTCATTTAAAGCAATTTGGTAGCCTTGGTACTAAAACACTAAGTCCCATCATAGTAATGACCAAACCTTGCTTGCTTGGCAGACAAGATCTGGGAAGATAATAGTACAGATTGATAACTGTTGCAGGCAACCTCACCATTGCCATAAATGCAGTTATGTAAGTCTTTAATACATACCTTGCCATCTGCATCTTTCACAGCCCTTGCTAATGTATAAGACAGTGGGTTCAGATTCTTCCCCACAGGTGTGTCTGAATTCACATTCAGCGGGAGAACAAAGCGACGAGGGAAAGCTCGGGATATTGAGTCATAAATCTATTAAAGAGACAGAAACAAGTGATGGAAATAGGAGAGTGGCATTGCAAGCTAAGTGCCTTTTTTTGAGAACAATTCCGAACTTTTAGACATTCCTCCCACCCCGAAAACTTCTTCTTTCTATTATGTGTTTTACCAAGCTCTGATTAGGGCTTTTTTTGTTCCAGTGCTTTACAGTAGAAAACAAAAGAAAATCAATTAAATGGTTCAGCATTGCTTTCACAGTAATGAATGCTGAGTTGTGTACGCAAATCACTCAGCCTCCAAATCCAGCATGGGAACGTGTGCTGCACTATATTTTATTCAGTTGAAGCAGACTTACATTGATCCTTCTTACAGCTTGTCCGCATATGCCCCACTGACTGCGTGACTTTAGTCCTTCTTGACCAACCAAGATCATGAGCTAACAGGGGGAGCAAACTAGTAGCCCCAGTGTGGGAGATATTCTGTGGTTTGCATAAGAGGAATAATTCCACTCTTCAAGCCAAGTTTAGAACCCATAATGCTTTCAAATATTAAGCCTTCTAAATAAAATAAGTGGCAAGGACCCTGTTTTGGTGGTTTTCAGTTACTTCAATCTCTAACTCACCAGTTCAAAGTAAAACTTCACTTTAACCATACGTGTTAATCTTGAAACCCTATTTTCAAACCTTTTATGTTTTGTGTAACCACAGTAAACTGCTTGAGAAACTGTGCCAAACAAAATATGGTTAGTCAGCAAGCAAAAGCACTAAGCACTAGTCAGGGAAACCACACAAAGCATGCTCAGGCATGCCCTGAGTCTGTCAGTGCAGTGTCAATTTAAGATTCCATTCTGAAATGACTTGCACTGATGTGTGTGTATGAGTCCTGGGTGCAGTTTAATGGCTATGCTGTTTGTCAGTTAAAGAATGTGGGTGTTGGAAACACATGCCTCATAAGGACACTTTCAGACAGATCAAATTATAGCTTCTGTGCTCAGAAAAGGCTGAACAAGAGCTGGAATCAGTTTGTAAAACAAATAGTCATATTAAACTATCCTTGAATTAATGTTCACCACAACAAAGGAAAGCAGAACAAAATGATCCTATGGGGACACAACTGTACTTTTCAGATCAGAACTGACTTGCTTTTAAACAGGTCAGAACATAGACAGAGGAAGTTCAGATTTGTCTGAACATGTTGCACAAATGCCTGCCCTTCACCCACGATATGATGTGCTTCCAATAAACACACCTGCAGTACAAGAAACTGAAAGCACCCCCACTTTTCCATTATCTGATCTATGCAAAATAATGCCACTTACATGACATTAAATGGTGCTTTTGACAGAGTCGGACAAAACAAATTGTTTATGATTATATGCTGTTGTGAGGTGAATGTGAGGAACAAAGTAAGGGTTCCTGTGATGTTTGTGTTTCTGTGAACTACATAATAAAGGCAGGTTTTCTGAAGCAATGCCTTTAAACAGGGTTTGTCTTTCTTTTGCATGAAAAGTCACGCAAAAACTTACTTAAAAGTCATGCATAAACTTATTTAGCATACTTTCTTGGGGGAAACATTTTATTACACATGGATATGGAAAATGTGTGTCATTAAAAATGAGATTTTAAAACAGAAGTACATTCTGCCAGGCTGATGGAGTTCTGTCATACACCAGTTTTAAACATTTCAAAGAAATGCTCCATGGAGATTATCTTCTAAGAGACTTAAAAGGAAAGAAAAATACCAACAGATCAATAGACCATTATTTTAGTTTTTCCTCGTAGTTTCCTTTCCCAGTTCACGTCCTTCATCCTGTGGTCTCCCAAACATAGTGTTCCCCATTCTACTAGCTTGTCCCTTGCTTCAGAAAAGTAACTAAACCAGCATGGGGCCCCATCGGATCTTATACAACACAAATGCAGAGATCTTACCTGATCTAGACCTTCTCCACTCCTCCGCAGATTCTGAAGTTTGTAAGTACTCAGAGTTGTCCCATCATCCTGGCAGCACAGATCAAGGACCACACAGCCATGATCTTCAAAGGCATTGATTTGATGAAAAGAAGCAAAGGGCTTACTGTACCACTGCCCTGGCAGCACCTACAGTGACCATAAGTGAGGTTAATTTCCTCTTGAAAGATCCTAGCACCTCAAAGAGTTTTCTTTTTTCTCTCCCATTTCATTCCCCACTAATTCCTTGGCATTTGACTTGTGTCTGTGTTACTACAGAATGACTACTTTAAGCCAGTAAGTAGGCAAAACCAGATGAAGAAAAGCAAAAATGTAAAGCAGCCCAGGATAGGCCCCTTGCTTTCATGACTCCATCCCTATAGCACCATTCCCATGACTGGCTTTTTTTATATTCCATAGTACTTGTGAACTACATTTCGGTCCTTCAGCTGGAATCCCAGGAACTTATTTCTGCCTGTTGTTTCAGGGCTGGCAAAGAAGTGAATCAATAGAGAGGAAAATGCATGAGGTAATCCCACTTCCAATAAAATTCCACATACTCTTATAAAGCCTATACTATAGTAACTTCCGGATTGATTCATACAACTATCTGTGACTGCTACCCAGCACTATTCTGTTGGGATCTAACATTCCAGCTACAGCTGCATATCTGCTGGAGAGGACAAAGATCCATGTACCTCCCCAGTGTACTTATTCACCACATGGAAGTAAGTATTGTACTGAGGCTCCCAGCTTATCCCTTCAGAAATGGCTTTCCCATGCAGCTTGGAAGTGACAATCTGCAACAGATTCAGCTTGATGGGTTGCTCAATGAAAATGATGTAGTTTTCACTCATTCCTGAAAAGAGAAGGAAGGAGATATCATCTGGGTATTAGGAAATGTAGGGGCAGAGGGCAGAACAGCCCTATCTGCCTCACAGTAGGCTAAATCTGGAAAGTCTGATATAGAAAGCATTCTTACCAAAGCTGTGATAGTAGGAGGGTTTCAACTTATCCATTGGAGCAATGGAGCACAGTACTTTAGCTCCTTCTAACGTGTCACTGCAGTTTGACTTCTGTGGAGGGACCTGAATGATGTTATACCTAGAACCTGGAAAGGAGAAAAGGTCTTCAACACCACTGAAATGAGAGACTGTCCACATTCATGAAACCAAAGTCAGGCTGTGTTCCTTTGTTTCTCTCAGACACTAGGAGCCACAGTCATAGCTAAACTGAGCAGAAAACAAATTGCCAGTTGTTAAGTCAATAAAACAATCTATGGAGGATTACCTAACAAAGAAAAAAAGCAGCATGAAAGGATCTTTTCAGTCTGATAGACTGCCATCTAACTTCATTGTCTGCAATGCATTCCTTAAGTTACTTTAGATGACCCTGTAAGAACAGGATCAGAAGAAAACCAAGTTCATAGCTTGTGCATCAAAGGAAATGAATACTTGAGCCTTGGTGATTACTTATACTCATTTAATAAATCTGACCACATGGGCAGGAAAGAATGGCATATTTGGAACACCGATCTACAGTTTGGTCTCTCCAGGTGAAAGCAGAATATGCTGCAAAGATAGATATTGCTAAAGCCAAAAGGAAATGAAAGCAGCATGAATGAAAAATGATCAAAACTCAGCAACTCTTCAGTGAACTGGAACCAGCCTGAGGTATCACAACGAACAGCAGCAGCTGTTTGCACAGGCCTCAGGCATGTGAAAAAAGAAAAGGCTTTCATGTAACTAATAGGGAATGCCAGCTCTGGGCAGTTGGGAACCTGTTGAATATACACAGGCCAAAGTAGAAGCAAACTAATTGCTGACAGAAGCCATTTTTAGGGGACTGCCTGACATTCTGAAATAAGAACTAATTTCGTTCGCCATCATTTTGGCACAAAGAGAAACAGCATCTTCAAGGTCTCTTTAGACACTTGAAGTTTCTTCAAGAACTGCTCTTTGAAACAGCAGCAAGAAGCAGCCTGTACCTCCTGTCCACAAGCCAGGTCTGTTCATGCCCAGTCTTACCATGCTTCCCGTATGAATTTCCCATGTTGTATGTTGTGCCATCAGATTCATAATGAGGATGAGCAGTGGCCCCATTCACTGCAACAAATTTGCTCCAGTCTACCTGCAAATGCCAAAGAATGTCAAGTCAGTACAGAAGCTTCCTGTTGCTGTGTAGCAAGCCACAACCTTTCTAAATGTCAGTTTCATGAACGTTGGAGGAAAAATAGCTTGATGATCATGGCTCTAGTGTGGGATCTGGACTTCAGCCTTCATTTTACCTGGAATCTTCCTAAAATCCCTGAAAATTAACAATGTTTCTCTCTGTGTTAGTCCTACCAGTAAAATGTGACTAATAGCACTAGCCATTTCTGTGGGAGACAGGAAGAGTTGACACAGTGAGAATGTTGCCCTTATGAGTATTTCAGCTAGGACCCCATGTGATAACCACAGAGACATGCATGAAGAGACAGTCACTGCCCCAAAAAATCACCAAGTTTTTGGAAGTACGTATAGCTGATTGACAGAGTTTACTCTCATCACAGAAAAATCAGTTTAGCTTTGATGTGTACAGCTAGAAGGAAAAGTTAGGACAAAGGTACAGTTGTGAGTACTGTTAACATGTATTCCTAGTTCCTGGGTTAGGGTATCATTTTGACTCAGACAATGCAGGGGCTCCCTTGAGATCTGAAGGTGTCCTAAGCCTGGTATTTTGAGGCATTAAATAGCCTGTCACAACAAACAGGCACAGTAGTTAAAACTGATTTAGGAATAACAGAATCATTCCTCAGACCTTCTCACATTCCTCTAGCCCACCTAATACCCAAATTCACTATAAGAGTGCAGGCAAGGGGAGAGATAGCTTATGATTTCATTTCACAAGTCATTCTTCCCTCAAGTACAGCCACACTCCTGTGAGAAGATGCACAGAACATATGAGAAGACTCCTACTCTGGCTTTTCAATTCACTTGCTAACATGGGAGAAAAATTAACTTTGCCTTGACTTTACATTGACTTCACATTGACTTCACCAACTATTCACAACAGAGGTTTAGTCAAGACTCTGAAGGGCAGTTTTGGAGTGCTTAAAACTGGGAGTGTAGGAAGGAGGTAAAGGGAATAGATAGGAAGAATGAAGAGACAGGGCAAGAATACCAATCTGAGATCAGTGATGTGAACTTTTTCCTGTATGCACTTTTATCCTTCACACGCTGGTAGATACAGGCAAGTCCAGACAAGTAGCGATTGCACTGTAAGAATGCCAGCTGTACTCAAACGGAAATTAGTCTATATCTGTCTCCCCCTTGCTTGCTACAGTGGGCAGTGACTGAATCTTCACTCATGAAAGCTGCCTTATTGCTAAGAGATTTTTCAGGGACTCAATCACACCATGAAGAGATGCTTATTGCTATGGCCCAGAGCAAAAAAACCTGGTAATTTCTTTTGGAATCTGGCTTCCACCTTGCTGTTCCTAGAAACAACAAGGAATACCTCCTGTATCATAAGCTAATCTCCTTATCCCACCTGCCCACACCTTTTCCTTCGTTTCAAGCGTTTCCGGGTCCACTTTGTACATGAAGATGTTCTCACTGCTGGCATAATAGTCTCCTTTATACACAACGTAGTTCACACTGGCATTGTCACTTGGCTCTGAAACAAAATCCTGTATTTGTACACAGCTCTGTTTAAGCATGCATCATATTACAGCAAGTTAGACATGTTTAAACAAATAAACCCATTTGCAATGAACTAATGCTGGTGACTGATACCTCACTAATCTACAGAAGCACTCAGGAAACTGTCTGCACAACTGAGTTCAGAAGAAAAGGACAAGGACTGGTTCTGGAGGAAGTCACTGCAGCGAAGCCAAGATAATCTTCATACTGCCATACACTCTTTGTTTCTGACCTCTAATTGCTCTCCCTTTCCTCCTTAGCCAAAGCCCTCTCTTCTAACAGCCATAAGAAGAGTGCTTTGTTTGATTTAGAGCATTGGAGACAAAAAAGGCAAGACTTCAAGCTACAACTTGGGGTGAGGAGAAGGCAGGGATGCTATTTCTGTGACACAGCTTGGACAGGGAATGCTTCTTTTTCCCTCTTTTCTTTCTCTATAATACTGAGTCAGGTAGATGCCTTTCTAGAGCTATACACACACAACAGCCAGAGGTGGTCTTGCTACACCTAGGGGAGCTGAGACTCACTACACAGGTAGCCGAGAAGAGCTGAGGGAAAAGCAAATCCCCAATCGAACACTGGAGGGAGGAACACAGAACCTGAAGTTGCTACAGAGAAAGCCTGGAGGACAGACATAGCCTACAAGTGTGTAAAGGGCCAAATAGGCATAAGTGTGCAGTAACAGCCTGTTGGAGTTTGGAAAAGAAGATGGGAGATATAGATAGCTTTGAAATTTATTGAGATTTATTACTGGGGTGAGGAGCTGGGGAACTAGGCAGACCAGTGAGTGAAGGTATGAGCACCTCTGAAGAGAACAGAGGCATGACAGGATCAGATTCACCTTCTCAGGGAAAATAAGAAGCAGAAGATAGTCACACGTGAGCAACAAGTTGCAAACTTAAGGTCTGTTCTGCTTTTAGTGGAAAGTACTTTGCTTGCATTTCAGCCTATTTCTTTCCTGACATACACAAAATCCTATAGGTAATGCTTCTTCCATTCCTGTGCAATACTGTCTCTTACCCTACTAACATAATCTCCTGCACCTTAGTACAGGAAGGGATTAGCCCACTTACCCTACAAGCTTAGCAAGGCAAGGTGTTTAAAGGGCAAAGCTGTATCTCAGGTAGAACAGCACACTGTAATGCTCATACAGGGTGTCCTTTGTGGAATGATTTCTGTTGGAAATTTGCAACAAATTCTGGAATCTAGGTGAGCCAAAGTGGCATTAAAACATTAAACTGAATGTGCCTCTTGCAGCTAAGCCTGGCACCAACTTGCATTTTTGTTGGTTTTGTTCTAAGGAGTAATCTTCAAAGAACATGAGCTCAGAATAGGTCTACCAGATTTCCTTACATCTCCCTTTAAACCTAATTACAAGTTCCCCAAATCTCAGAACATCTTTTATTTCTTAGAATCCCTCTTACGTGGCATCTCAAAGCGTGACATGAAACGCCCAAAGACACTCTTGCATGGGTCTGGCATTGCCAGTGTCCCAAATTCTGAGACCATGATGCGGTTGTGTTGGCTGTTAGACAGGTAGGAACTGCTCTGCAGAAACTTGCTCCGATATGTCACCGTGCCATTTTCCAACTGGAATTGATGCAACAGCGCCATGCCATCAAACCAATGGTTAAATCTTCAAGAGATAAATAAGAGAATAAGAGTTGGGCACAATATGTTGTTTTGCCATATTGTTCCCTCCTGCCTTTAGGTTTAGTATTGTTTGTAAAAAGCTAATGCCCAGACCCCATGAACACACGAACATGCATAGCCTCATCTGGGAGAACATTTGAATTGAGTGAAACAAAGTGCAATTGCAGCTGCGGGACCTGAAGTTAGATTCTGACTTTCTCCCTATATTACTTTTGAAAGTGGACCTCAGGGACTTCTGAAAATGCTATGTATAAGCTCTGCAGACTCCCCCACAGGGAGTAGAAATTGTACTTTACAACAGGAATAGAAATTATTACTGGAAATCCAAGCGCACAAGAAGGAGCCTGTAGCTCTCAGCCGGTTTCAGGATTGTATTCCTTCTGAAATGAGATATCTCTGAGACTTTGGGAAAACCTTATGGTCTATCTATAGAACTATGATGAGAAGATCACCTTTTGGCCAGTTGCTGCCATCAGATTTGGTGGAGGAAGAGCTATTTTTGTCAGTTAGCTAGAATGGCAGATTCCAAGTCAAAGGCAGTAGTTGCCTTCTTGGAATATTTTAAGACATTATTTTTAAAATGAGAGGCATTTGTTTCTAAAGCAAGTCACACATTTTAGCACAATGAATTTTACAAATTCTGTTCCAGATTTCAGAGTGCTCATAGGATGGACTTTGTTAATGACAAAGAACTAAGAGTGTGAATGTTTTAATCCCCAGATCTCTTCCCTCATTATACCATTCTGAGTAGGTCACAGCCTCTCTGTGACTCAGCTTCTCTAACCTTAATAAGTTAACCATGCTCCTATTTTCAGAGAGCTGATTGGGACATTCCAGATGAGGGAGCAACCATTCTTAAAAATATGGTAACACAAGCATTTCTGCCTTATCTTACTTAAAAAGAAACTACAGTGTGCTCCTAACAGTGGTGAGACATTTCAGCAGGTCCCCTTTAGTTTTAGGCAGAGCTCAGGCCAGACTCATTTGACAAATTCACCAAACCTGTACTTACTTCTCCTCGCCAAATTCAAACTTCCCAGGACCATTCCTCAGAAGACTGCCATTTATCCATTTGGGAATATGTCCTTTAATCTTTGCTGGGATGGGTTGCGGGGTCTCCTCTACCGTCTGCATTAAGGGTGAAATGCATTGCAAACCCTTGGGGCTGTGAAAAGTGATTTCCTCTTTTGATGGGTAGGGCAGGAAATTCTTTAAACCTGCAAAGCAAACAGTGAGAACAAAATGCAGGTGACTAAGATTTTCACTTGAATAAAGTCAACTGCTAGAGCTTTAGTCTGGATGTCTAGAAGTAGCATTCAACTATTCTTGGCTGCAAGCAGCCAAGCTGTAGCTAATATTCAAACCAAAGCTGTATTCCCATAATATCCCACAGGGAGCTGAAAACCCAGCAGATTTATCTTTACTGTAATTAATCCATTAGAAACACCTGTTCTGTACTCCAGAGGAGGTAACAGAACACATGACGATGACAGGAGTGAGAACTTTTCTTTTAATTAAAGAAGCTTCTATTCTGAAAATATTTCAAGAAGTAACTGAGAGGAAGTAACAAATGAAGATTTATTATAAGAACCTGTGAGGTTTCAAAAAGAAATCTGTTCCAAGTTAGGATAATACACAAAGCAATGTTGAGGGGGAGCCCTAAAAATAATCTCCCAATGATTTTTGACAAGCAATCTGCTGAAAGAAGTGACAGAAAGGAGCTAGTCTTACCCTTGCAGACCAAAGCCACAAGAGGATTGGTGTAACTGGCCATCCTGTAAAGCAGTGCATGTTGACAATGCTGTCAAAAGCAAGGCAGAGCTGCGCACACCTCAGATAAAAAAAAAATGCATTCTAAAACACCTTCTAACTCCACCTTGGTATTACAAAGGAAGTCAGGAAGAACACAAATGAAACTGCGCTGAAATACATTTATAGGACAAGAGAAAACAGATTAAACAGTTTTCCTTGGTAAGTAAAAGCTATCATGAGAAAAGGATAATTTCTGATGGAGCCTTTTGTTTGAATGCAATATCCCCCTCATTAGGCATAGCTGCAGGACAAAAGCATCAAGAAAGCATGAACTGATTGGAATGTTGTGTGCTAACAGCACACAGTTAGTTATTGGCTCCAGTAGCCTGTCTTGCAAAGCCTCATCAACACAAGGATTGTTTTAGCAATCCATTTAGCTGCAGAGGTGGATTTACCTAGAAAACACGCAGGTCGTTGACTTCCCTCCCAATGCTATCACCTCCTCACCTAACACAGGCTTCATGTCCACAGGTCAGTGGTGTGGCTATGCTACACTGCTCCATCCTCATTGTAAGACTGCTGAGCCCTGAACTAACCTAGAACTTATGAAGATATAGGTGTAAGTGAAACACTGATAAAAAAAAAAGACAGCATGGCATAAAGAAATCCATTCCTGAACCAGGTCTAGTACAGACAACACCACACACTGAACAGAGTCCAGATTGATACTAAACTTCATTCTGATTTTTTGATGTAGCAATTTCTTTTGGTTACACTAGTCACTTTCACCACTACTTCTTCTAGCCTACATTCTTTAATCCACATGATTAAGTGAAGCTGCTGTACAATTTACCTGTGAGCCTCTGAAACGATACTTTCGCATGTACAGAGGAAAACTGTTATTTCAGACAGGAGAATATCTGCAAAAGAACTGAGTTGGCAGATAGCATTTTTCTAAGTGTGCTTCTTTAGAACAGCCACAGACAGAATGGGTGTTAGGCATGCAGGAGGGTAAATTGCAAGATCCCTTCAATGTAGTTCTCTGGCTTGTCAATCCTCAAATCCTTCTTTAGGTCTCTAATATTGTAAGTCAGCTAGATAAGGAATTCAGGCTGCAGGGCTTAACGCAATTAACCTCAAACCACCAACATCCTCTCCCTCTTAAAATTCAATTAAGTTCTGATTAAATCCTATATGAAGCACTCAATCTGATCCCACCATTAGTACTTCAGAGTTTTTCCCTAGGCATAAGGAAGCTTTTCATTCGACAAACACCTGGCAGGTTTAGTCACTGCCATCAGTATTTGCAGAAATGCAGCTTTAGTATTCCCAGCTTCAGTTTGTAAGGACGTAAAATATTCAGAGGAGAAAAAAAGAGCAATGTGTCCCTAAGGAGGTATTTTTTGCATCCAAGCAGAAACAAAGGTGGCATGACCAAGGACAGCATGATACTGAAACTTCTGGAGAGCAGTATGATTATACGTGGGATTTTAGAAAGATACACTTCAGAGAAGAGCCTGAATAGGAATGGGTCATCTCATCCCAGCTGCTGTCCCAGAAAGCCATATATACGAATTCTATCTTAAGGTTACTATGTTTCCTCACACTTATCCCCTCTTGGGAAGGCTGTTAATTGTCCAGGTTACTAGAAAAATCCTTTGACTTTACACATGGACTTTATTTGTAAGACAATTTGTCCCCCTTGTTCTTCTGTCAGCACTGTTACGTGGCTGTGGTAGTAGTTTTCCCTCTCATGTGGTGTTTACCACATGTACTTAAGAGTAAGGAATCATATCACTTCCTAAGCTAAGCAAGCTAAGTTCTTTTCATTTTCTTCTCCTGTGATCACCTTGCCATTCACATGATCAACTTAGTAATCCTTCCTGAAATCTGATCTAGTTAGAATTTATCTACTTAGAATTCCTTTCAAGACATAGTCAAGAAAATGTCTGAGAACAGACAATATAGAACAAGAACATGTAATTTAATATCCTGTCCTATCAGACCAGAGAGAAAGAAACAACACACCTTTCTAGCTTTCCTTCTGGGAACCATTCAAATGCTCTGAAGATCCTTACAGCAATGCATGCAAAATGTAACCAAATCATGATCTGATTTTGACTCGTGTGAGTCAAACCAATTTTTCTATGGCAATTTTGAAAAGCCAGGAAGGGAGGGGTGCAAGGGTTAAAAAACCCACGTTTGCTCTGGTGAGTTTGTTCTGAAGAGATTCAGGACAAGAAACAGAAGACAAAAATAAGCAATGACCTCCTCTAAACTTGACACAGCACAAAAAATGTGTCTTTTACTTGCATTACATAAAATATGCCTCAGTATTGTAGATCAGTATTGCAGCAGCAAACAACTCAGGCTAACTAGCATGTGGAGCCAAGACCAGAAGGGCTGTGCAACACATATTTCCCTGACAGCACAGGAAAGTCTTGCATTCATTTAAAAAAATCAAGCTGATGCAATACATATGCAGGATTATGTAATGCAGAATAAGCACATCAAAGGAAAGAATTTTGGTGCTAATCTGTGAGTCATCATAGCTGTGTTTAAAATAAAAGAAAAAAAACCCACCCAGACATCACAGCTGCACATCCTACACTTCTTCCCTATCAAAAAAATAAACCATCAGCAAAGTCTACACTCAGAATTCAATCATATTTTAATACTAAAACCTGCTACATTTAACTGTGTCTACTTCAAAATGCACTGAGCAGATGGAACACGAACACTTCCTACTGGAATGCACTGTTCACGAGCAATTGCAATAAACGTGTGTCACCTTCAGGTAAGCGCTCAGTCGCAAAGCTTAGCTTATTTTAAGATCCAGCTATCCAAAAATCATAGAATCATACAATGGTTTGTGTTGGAAGGGACCTTAAAGCTCATCCAGTTCCAACCCCTGCCATGGGCAAGGGCCCTTCCACTAGAGCAGCTTTCTTGAAGCCCTGTCCAACCTGGCCTTGAACACTGCCGGGGATGGGGCAGTCACAGCTTCTCTGGGCACCCTGTGCCAGTGCCCCATCACCCTCACAGGGAAGAGCTTCTGCCTAATGTCTAATCTAAACCTACCCTCTTTAAAGCCATTACCCCTTGTCTGATCAGTAGACGACACAAGTCTCTGCAAAAGACAGAAGACAGACTGATTTTTCATCTTGAGCTGCATTTAAATTATCATTTAATTAGACAAAATACTGACTCTGTTCTGGCTGCATTCCAAAAAAGAAGAAGTAAGCAAGCAATAAATCAAAGGCACTACAGTCCCAATGGGGCTTACTGTATTTGCTTGAGCATAATACCTGAAAATCAGCACAATATTACAACCTGCCATCTCAGACTCTAGCCTTCACCCTTTGCCTTCACCAGACTTGAACCCCTCAGCTTACCTGAGTGTCCCACACTGATTTCTGAACTGAAGTTACTGCACTTGCCTTGTGTCTGCTGGGAAGTCCCCATACTTGACTTCTTGTTCCATGTAGCTTGTTGATTTCCCATTGTCAGGGACTCAGCCACCCAATTCCTTGCTAACAGGCAAAGCAGCACGTGAAAGAAGTGACAGAAAACACAGGGGAAAAGAAATGGAGAAAAGGAATGGAGAAAGACTTGTCAAAGGGAGCGAAGGGAGAAAAGCAACTGTGAACTGTGCATGCTCTTGCGTATGAAATATCTGTTGATTTCCCAGGGACCCTATAGAAATAGGTCCTACGTTACCAGGGTGGTTTTTTTGCTGACATGAAAAAGTGTCGTTTCTTTGTTAAATATTGATTTACACCATCAAGTCCTTGGGACAATTGTCCTAGAAAGGTACTGTGAACCTTTTTTGGGGTTTGTTGTTTTTTTGGTGGGTTTTTTTGCATCTATGGATGTATTCTGGTGGCAGAACAAGGCAGATTTGAGACCCTTTCAGCTCTTTGGATACCCCAGAGCAATCCTTTGATTCTCTAGGGGTGGAAAACAATATGACCACCATCAAAAAGCAGAGATTCTGGTGAACTGCCATGATCTTTATTGATTTCTATTTTATAATAGTAGGTCTCACTATTAGACAAACAGAGAAAAAGGAAAAAAGACTGCTCAATTTGTGCAATGATACAATGGTGGCAGAAATTGTAGAGTTTATTGGTGACACAAAATCCCTGGGAGAAGGTTCCCACTTGTATGTTCAGATCAAAGCTTCAGTAATGCTGCTGCTCCAAACAATCCTCTCCCTTTCACAGTCCGCCTACATGTCTCACAGCAGGCTTCCTTGCAGAGAGAATCTGCTGCTTACTGGTTTTCCAGCTCTAAACCATCAATATCTGCTAGTAATCCGAGAAAATCTGTGCAATATACTTGCTCCTCCTCTCCCGCTTATCTTTTCAACAAAGAGAAATCCCAGTTCCACCTAACACTTCAAATTACTTCCTTTACATATCTCATCAACAGAAATTAAATTGCACTAAACAACCTGTGTCAGCAGCAGCTCTTAACAGCATCAGAAACCCCCTTCCCAAGATGATGGAATAGAACGATTTGTTTGTTAATGCATTTTACCTGGAATGAATTCCATCAAAGAGCAGAGGAAATGCCGCAATATAGCAAGCACGAGGCTGGTGGCAGACAAAAGAATTTTGGAAAACATATTCCGCTTAGAAGAAAGCATCAGTCGGAGATGGTGGTGCAAAGGTACCGTGCCACGATGATAGTGTGCAGCCAGCACTGATGGATCGGTCGGAGAGCTTCCCGACATCATCATTTCAGAATAAAAGCCAGGAATAGCTTCCCTAGCAGGGCAGGATGAACAAGCCGGGCTGCATTGGACTGCTACAGCTGGGCGAGGCACTCGCAGGAGATGGGGAGATCTGCCTCCAGTCGAAGCAGCTCAGCAGCCCTAGACCCGCCCAGCAGCTGGGCCAGGTGTGCTGATGAAGTGCAAAGGCATTACCATTACTGGAAAAATAATGCTATTTGCCAGTTGTAACTTGAGAAATTGGAAGACAGGTAAGAAGAGGTGATGTACTCTTGTACTGAGGTAATAACGCTTCGAGGCAGGTGATTATAAAGTCATCATTAAGAAATTTACTTTAGAGTCCCTACTGGGAGATAGCCTGATTGATCCATGGTTCTTTGCCCTCCTTTTTTCTGGTTATTCCCCGTCATGATGTAAAACACCCACTCTGCCCTTTTCCAGTGCTTCCTTCATCATCAGGTTTTCAAATACCATTGAAAGAGAAAACACAGATGCTACAAGTAGCAAAACTGAACTCTCCTGAGTTCTAGACAGAAGGTCATGAGCCTTAAACACATTTGTTACCAACTCAATTTGGTCTTTTTCTATTATGACCCACATTCCTACATCTATGCTAAAAGGCAGTTTCGTCTTAAGCAAAAAAGTCATAATTAGCATTTTCTTATGGAAGAATTCTCTTTGATGAGTACCTAAGCCATCCCTGCATTATCTGTTATTTTCAGTTTCTAGTTTTTAAATAATAGAAGAGCAATGAGAGGAACTGAGTATTGGGTTTTCATAATTTATACTTTCCATACTGTGGAAGTATTCACAGCAAGGTCAGACATGCAGAAGACTCACTGTCAAAAGTCCCCTTGACTTCAAGAGGGTCAGAACTTTGTTTAAGATGTTTCCACATTTTTTTAGAAAAATCCGTTTATATTCTGCTACTGATCTGTCATCTTAGACGTTCTTGTTAACTTACTAAGGCACTGCAGCTTAAAGACCAGAAGGAAAGGCTTAAAGAAAACATAGTGACCAGCTGAGCTTTGCTGATCAGATTTGGCAGCTTTAAAGCCAATTAATTTTCTGTTCAAACCTTCTTCAGTAAAACTGGAAAGCGGATACTGATGGCATTGGTGACAGCTTGATTGCATGTGTACTCATTCCTCAGAGACAGAATGAACTTCGAGTTTCACATAAGGAGAGAGTACAAAATTTGGTTTGTTTCTCCCAAGACATATCAAAATACCCAAGAGAAGCAATCCGTGCAGAAACATCATTAGCAGGGTAGACAAACTGTCGACAAATAGGAAAACAGTAACATTTTATTTTCTAACTGTTTAGAAGAATAACACTGTATAATGGCTATTCCCATATACATTGATGTTGAGTGGAACACTGAAAGGCTGTCAACAGAAAAAAACCCCCACACACAAACCAACCCCACACTGCTTTTTTATATAGCAAAGTAATTATGGAAGGTTCCCTTTTAAAAAGGAAGGGGCTTATGTATGAAAGCAACCAGTAAGGGGATATTTCCATATCTGAAGTATTTTTTAACTTCAAAAGAGAAGAGACTGGTTTATTTTAAATTGATGTTTTAAACTTTCTGAACTTACATGTCAAGCTGGTGCTTTATAAAACTACATATTTTAGTCATTTTAGTTGGTCAATGTTTATTTTTTTATATATATATATCCTCACATAGGTTTGTGCAGCAAAACCAGGAGCTTTGGTAGTCTTAGCAATTTTAAAACAGTTTCTTAATACACCTATTTCAGAATCTCACAAAGCTTTGAATGACTTCCCTTTAATAAGCATAACCACACTGTTCATAATCTCAGCCAGGTTACTGTGGCCATGCTTAGTGACTTTACTTTCAGTGCCTCTTCAAAATCTAAAATCCTCTTGCTACCACAGAGATCCTGCTCTAAATTATAACATCTAATGACAACCAACTGTATAAGAAATCCCCGTAAAAAAACAAGAATCATCATTTAGAGAGGTATGTCTTGAATTTAACTGCACTTGAATGCCAGACTAAGCAGTTCTTCATTCTTCTAGGAAGCATAGTTTTAGTAAGCTTTATTGGAATTTATGAAGTTTTTAAATGGAGCAAACTGCTCCAAGAGTAACCCTATCCATCTGTATCCTCTTGATGCCCTAAGGGAAGAAACTTGGTTTATGTGATCCACTAGTTTTCTAAGTTCTGCTTCTTAATAATACTTAATACTAGAACCAAAGGTTTTCAACGGGGATATATTAGCTAATAAACTAAATCTAAGTTATCTAAATAGTGGTGATATAAAAAGATTGCATAATTTTCACAAGCTTCTGACTCTGACAACAGGCAGACATTTAACAATCATGAAATTTATGTATTTTTTCTTTAAAGACTTACATAAATAATTATAGGTAATTTTCTAAATTGAGATACTTCACAGATGACAAGTTAAAATGGCTTTTTGTCATCACTACAGATGAGCATAGATTTTAGAAAAACTTTGCAAAATATTCTAGAAAATTTAACTTCCAAAATATTTTTCTCCCACTTTCTTCTTTTAAACAGCCTTACCAAGACTGATTACAAGATGAGATGTGATTATTAGGAAAAAGGAAGAGACTGGGAAATATGGTGTAGGTTAGTGAAGTGATTTTTCTGAAAGTCTTTAGATGCTAAAGATGCAGATAGGCACCTTACAGGATTTTCAAAAATTCCTAAGCATCTAAGGCGCTTACATGCTTAGGCACTTGGAAAATCCTGCTAAGTACATAACTGCATCTTTAGGCATCTAAATACCTAGGAAAATCTCACCCTAGATGTCAGTTTCTCTCGTTAATTGCTTTAAATACTATCAGTTTGTCAGGTAGCACATTTGCTTGTGGCTTTTGTCTAATAAAAAGGGGGAAAGAAGGATTAAGTCTGAAAGAATTTAAACAGAAAATTAATGCACAGTACTGGGATGAAGATATAAATATATCTTATGCTAGCAACAGGACTATCCAGCACTTTTCTTTATTGCATTAGCCTCATAATTTGTACTAATTATGCTTTGTACATTTTATGTTTCATCTTTATTAACAGAGTCAAATTACAAGAAAGAAGAAGTGCTCAAAAAAACTCCAGAAGCCTCCTTAAATAAACTGGATATACTGCAAAAAATACTGATGTATCTAAATAACAAAATAAAAGGGCAGTGTAATTCAAGATTATTTTAAGATTATCTAGTTATTTATTGATATTACCAGCAAAGTTTTGATAATGTGCTTTGACATTTATATCAAAAGGGCTTTGGTTTCATTTGAAATCTCTAGAAGTATTAAAATATATTTTCAGGTTAAGACTTTATACTTCTTTATGCATTTCCCAGAGTAGTATTCTGAATAGTTTCCCTAAGATGATTTTTTGAATTTATTTATATTCTGAGACAAAATGGAAATAAGGTTGCAAGTATATTCTACTAAGATTTTGGCACCAAAACGGTTTCTAAAGTAGAAAGAAAAAAAAAAAAAAACAAACAAAAAAACCCCCAACCAAACAAAAAAACCCCACAGAAAATTGCTAATATAAAATAATCTGAAGTCCTGTTCTGCTTACATCACAAAATTCTATGTTTCATCGAAATGTTTCGACACTGTATTTTAGAGTAAAAGAGTGGTTCTGACAATAAAAGAAAAAGACATCCTTAGCTGTGACATTAGAAATACTATGGCTGCTCCTGAATTCAGTTGAATTGAAATTACACAGCCTTAAAGCCAAGCCATGCAAAATTCATTCTGCTTTCTTTTTCAAATGCTTCCACTATTTTCTAGTAATGGAATCACAGGGACAGTCTAAGCAAAGGATCAACAAGTAAGGAAAGATGTTTTAATATGTAGAATCCCTTGGAGCCATAGGATTTAAAATGGATATTGAGTATTGTCTTATACTCATTACCATGACCCTATGTGTTGAATCTACTTACTTAAAAAATAAATTGCTGCTCAAGTTATTGAAAGTTTCCTGAACTGCTAGAAATATTTACATAGGACATTTACGAAACACACATCATAGCACTCATCATAGTTTATATTTTAATACATAAAATATACTACAAATTTTGCTCTGCATTTCTGCAGTCTGACAAACTCCATTTAGCTTTGCAGAGTATTTGCAATCACAGTGAATCTCTGTTTTAGACTCTCCCTTTTCTGTTTTAAGTGGTTTTCTATGGTCCTCGCTTCTTTTAAGATTCCATCAAGTTCTTGGACATAAGAAGCATCCATCGCTGCTCTCTCACTTAATTGAAAAAATCTGTAGTTAAAATCAGTTAATTCCATTAACATTCTCAATTCCTACAACTGCGTTTATGCTTTTCTTAAAAATGCGTTGCCTAGCAATACTCAGTTTCTGACCAAATTAGTTCTCTGTTGTAACAGAAAACAGCATTTTTCTGTCAAAATCTGTTTGATGGTTTTCAGTGCTTATTTCCCTAAACTGCAGCCACAGTAATCAGTCTTATCTAGAGAAGTCAGAAAAGTGCTGTGCAAATAGGACAAAGTCAACTTGCCTTAAAATGTGAGCATATTTTGATAACAAGTTTGTAATTTCTTTATTCATCTCTGTTAAAAGAAAAAAGTAATTTTATTTAAACCTTTGCATGAATTTTCATCTCAACATTAAATAAGGTAACCACATAGTTACTTTCAGTATATTTTATACGTCACCATTTAAAACTTTTTCCAGTTGCTCAGGTTTGCAAAGGGACTGTGAGCCCTCTGAAAGAGCCAAATCTGTTTTGTCAAGGGAGGACAACCGAGGATTTTCTGAAGCTTCATTCTAATAATAGAGCACAAAAAAAAATACAGGTTCTAGGATGTAAAACGAGATCAGCACAGGCAGAGTTTAACTGAGGAAAAAGAAAGAAGAAGAGTTTTTAAAGGATCTTGAAAGGCTGTTTTCAGACACCGTCCATTGTGAAGAGGCACGGCGTCTATGGGAGTGGGTGGGAAGTGCCAGCTTGATGAGTAAAAGCTGGTGTACTTCAGAAGCTTATTCCCCAGAAGTCCTGCATAACAGTGTTGCAGTGCATACCCAATTTTATTGTTCTTCAAACACTAAGAGAAATTGCATAGCTTCCACACATAAGAAAGTCTATGTGTTTCTGCTCACCATACACCGCCATGGAGGTCTTTGCCCCCACTCAGGGTGAGAGGAACCCACTGTAATGCCAGAGAAGGGCATGGGACTGGGGGTGTTGTACTGCTGCCCTGGGGCCAGAAGGCGATCCAGGTGCTCCCTCCCTCATACAGCACGGCTCACCTCCATCTCTTTTTTACGTTTACTTCTACTCTCATCAGGCTTTTGAGTGTTGCTTGTCATCGTTGCCTGGTAAGAAGCACAGCGTTGTATTTGGTAAGTGGTTATCTTGTGCCTCTGGAAATCATATCTATCTAAAAATGCATAAAACCTGTAACCAGCACCTCTTTAAGCTCCTCTGCAAAGGAGCTCTCCTCCTCACTGGAGACAGGTAGAGCCTCCAAGCATGGCAAGAGAACCGATCAGAGCTGAAGACAAGCGGGTCCGAGTGCCAGGCCGAGGCGCTCCCAAGGGTGCTGAAGGGTGCCTAAGGCCGGCCTCAGGCTGCTAAGGCCGATCCTGTCTTGTCCAGAAGCGGTCTGGCCCCCTTTCCCTGTTCTCCCTATGCTTCCCCAGTACCCGCCACTCTTAAGTACATGGGGGCACCCCCTCCCCGGAAGCCTCCCCCCGTGCCCGGACCTCTCTCCTCAGGCAACGGTTAACGGTCCTCGCGGCCGTTAAAGGCCGGCGCGCGAGAAGGCGGCCGCGGCGGGCCAGTTGCGGGCGATGCCTTCCTCAGCGGCGCTGCCCCGGGCGCTGAGGCAACGGGAGCCCGCCCTGGAGCCGGGCCCCGGCCGCCTGCGGCCGCGCGGTGCCCGGGGAGGCTCCCGGGGAGGGTAGGTGCAGGCCGCATAGCCTGCTCCTGCAGGGGCTCGGGCAGCCGGGCCCACCGGGGGAAAGCCAGCGGAGGAGAACAAGGTCCCCCGCTAAAGTTTCCTGATGCAGAGGTCCCAGGAAGAAGCTTTCCATTCCAAGTAGTTAAAGCATGAGGAAACTACCTGTAGCTAAAGTGTTGCCCTGCTCACTCAGTTCCAGCCATATATCGTCTTCTAAGCATCTGTGACTGACTCACAATGTGAATCACTGGAACATTTCGGGGTGACAGTAGATGGATTTGTTTCAAAAGGCATGTCTTCAATTAGTGAAATATGAGAGATTACTGTCACTAAATTAAATAAGGTCACTAAATTTTGACAACTGCCAAGATCAACTTTTTTTTCTCTAAACAATGGAAAATGAAAATGCATTTTCTTTATGCAGTGCTTCACTTCTGTAAGTAAACTGTATTTGGTTTCCCCAAGAAATGACTGAGATTACACGATGAGGGGGCTTGCTTACAACAGGAAGAAACTAAACACAATGATCCCTGTGAGCTCTTCCAGTATTACGCTTCATGTTGTCAGCCAAAAATAGTAAATGCTATATCAAGTTATTACTTTCCAAAATCCTTGTTTTTGTTTTTCAACTTTTAATTTCTGGTTTTAAGAGAAGAAAAGGGTTTTAACGTTACATATGCTACCAAATAGGCTCTGAAAGACAAAACTCAGGACAAGAAATTAAATCACGAAAAGAACAAGAACTAAATACTTCCCCAAAGTAGAAACAGTATGCTGCCATGGCCAAGTTAATTTCATTCTCAGCCATTGTATAGATATTTATGTTACTAAGTATGCTATATTAGGTCTGAAGCTGCTTATTTTTAGTTCAAAAAGACCAACAGGCAATTTGATTGTACTTCACAGGAAGGAACTATTTGTTACGAAACAGCTATCAAGAAAAAGCACAGAAATGGGAGACCAGAACCAGAAGCCAGTTAAATTTAAAAGGTTCCCATCCCACACTTCCCCATAAGAACTAACCATTAAAATAAAGTACAAAAAGGAATGGCAGGATTACAGTTGTTGCATATTGAAATCAGATCTAGGTGTTTAAATCAAGTTTTTATATCTCTCTGATATACAAGTTTAGGTAAACACAACTCTACATGTGTACTGAATGCCATGTAACAAAACAGGAAGTTGAAAGGGGATGATGTAATATTGCTGGCTGGCTGGAATTCAATCAGTGTAAGTGGGTGTCTGTAAATAGCAATATGGATTTCTTGTCTGAAAGCAATAGCTTCCATAAATGTATTGTTCTTTGCTTATCTCTCATGAACAGGAGGTTTTACTCTGTTGCTGAATTTCTCCGGGGTGGTTTGTTTTGGGTTTTTTGTTTTGTGGGGGGTTTTTTAGGGTTTTTTTAATTCTTCTGAATCATTTTCACTAATTTCTTTCAGGAGCTTTAAAGAAAGAAGATAAATTTATGCAGCACGCAGTTTTTGTCTTAACATGTCAGTGAAATACAGCTCTTTGTGGGTAGAGCCATCTAAGTCTACAGTTACTAGTACAATGGACAGTACTTTTATTTTTAGGATTATTAGTTCAGGTGAAATTGAAAGATGTACCTTAGACCTCAAAATTACTTCCTTGGATTTATTATGCAAACAGTAATACATTCCCTACAGATCTGTTTTACACTTCCCCTGTATCCCCCACAACAGTAATAGATGTGCAGACAGGTAAGAAAACCTCTTATGGTCTTAGGTTTTATCTTGGTTGAGCGGTTTGAGAGAGCTTGTTTTTTGTTTGATTTTGTTTTTCCCACAGCCTAGTACCAAAACTTGAGACTCTTCAATTTACCCATTGAGCTACACAGTTGAATACCCTAATGCCTTGCTAATCAACATTATAAACAGAAAATGGATGCACCAAGCTCCGAGTTTACACTGCCAAGTTTTACAAACGAAGCAAAACGTAGGTCAATTACTCCTTCCCGAGTTGATCTACCAGGTACTTCATGACCCTAGTTGTCCTATCACTACACAGTTTGCCACTACAGCAATATTTACTGCATTAAGCACTCTTCAAACATCACCAGCAGCACTTACTCCCAAAAAGCATCACAGAGCTGCAGCGGTTAAGTGACAGCAACACCTATTGCCGTTTTATTTATTTGCAATTAATACATGTCTGGGAAACAACTTACAGCTGGTGAAATAGGACCTATCTATTAAAGGTGTTTTGACTATGTGGCACAGATATTGGTTGCCTGTTTCCGTGAGAGGAACCTAAATTCTTCCCTTGAAGCTACTTGCATAAAAGGGATGGAAAACAATTTGAGGGTCTTCCAGCAGATACTAGTGGTATGTTCGTTGGTGGTGTTCTTATGGAAAGCTAGGTACATGCAATGTGTTTCCAATACTAAACGGGTTTTCCCCAACCGGACCCGATGTTTACGAGCAGTTTGCAAGTGTGGAAGAAAGAGGAAGTCCATGGCCTGACGGCTAGTACCCGGTTCTCCAGCTCCCAGAGACTTTATGGACCAAGCGAACCGGCTGCAATCTTTGCTGGTGTAGAAACGTGTCCTCTGTCGACATCTATGTGAGCTAAGGGAGTCGCAAAAAGCTTCCTTTGTAACCTCAAGATGTGCATGATTTGCTTTCTCCACCCAGGAGGGGAAGTGCTGCATAATAACTGCAGACGTAGACAGATATCTGGGGAAAGAGTCCAAAATTTTCCCTGCAGTTTGTTCGGTCGGCTTATTTTGTCGCACCGTGTTGCAAGCCGCTACAAAATCCCCCTCGCTAGGCAGAAATCTCTTTTCCCCCCGTTCGCATGAACGCATGAAGGCGACACGGCAGTGACGCCTGCCTGGGCAAAGCCTAAGTGTCCCGACCAGGCAGGACACACAGCCAAGCGGCTTTTGGCTCCGTCGCCCGAGGGAACGGGACTGGGGAACGGACCGAGGTCGCCGAACGGGTGAGCTCCGGCTGCGGGGACAGGCGCCGGTGGTCCCCACCCCTCCTCGGGCAGCCCTCGCCCTTCCGTCTCGCATCGTTCAGCCGCAGCCCGCCGAGGAGCGAGGTAAGGATGACCGTCGCCCCTCTGCCTTCGCCCCCGGGTTGCAGCTTGGGGAGGGGGGGGGAGGAAGGGGGAACTCCGTCCGGGAGCCGGCTCCTAGCCCTCAGCTCGAAACTGGGAGCAGCCCGGCCGGGGCAGCGAGCCGCATCCCGCGATTAAGCGTATCGGGCAGAGGGCCGTGCACCGCTGCCTCCCTGTGCAGGGTGCGCCGCTCCCGCAAGGGCGGAGATAATCCTGAATCATTTGCTACTAATGAACAACACTACTGCGTGGGATCGGCAACTGTTCCTTCTTGTGGCTGCAGCTCGCGGAAGAGCCTTGCCCTCCCCTGGGTCTGGCATCCCTGATAGGACCCGCTCGAACACAGGCGCCGAGCGGAGCACGACCCGCCGGGACGCGGCCCAGCTCCTTTTCTTCCCTGAGGGGCAAGTTATCACACAGTACCTCGAACAGTCAGCTAGAAGCTCCTTTTTAGCCTCTACCGTGCCTTACAAACGTGCTTGGTAAAAGATGTAACCGTCTTTAACTACACATCGGGGGAAGAAGTTTGGTCGGTTTATGTTTCCTGCACTAAACCAAGGGCCACCTTCTCCTTTAATCATGTATTGATAAGTAATCACGTATTGGTAACTCCTGCCTATGTCTTCTCCTCTGCAGTCTAGGACAAAGTAATCATACACGTCTTGGTTTACTTCACTAGCTGTGAGGCATGCACTGCTATGATAATGCTGTATTTAATTTCAAAGGCTTCAGTGTGCATGTCTGGAAACAAAGATGCAGTCCTCTGCTATGAACCTGTCTGTTCTGCACAGATCATCTAGAACTATAGATCATATAAAAATCGGATGAGAAAAAAGCACTCTCAATACATTCTTCAAAGTGCTCTACTAGAGGGACAAGGAAACAAATCACTGTGATTCCCCTACCTCAATCCCTATGGTTGAAGAGTGCTTTTTTACTTAAGTTGGCATTGCTCCTTGTTCTGTACAATAAGTCTTTTCCAAATGGTGAAAAAGAGCCTTGGAAGTAAGCTTTGCACAATAATATCCCAGTGCTATTCACAGGTCTTCCCATTGTTTAGCTAGCTTTAACAGTTTAACAGTTATTACATTTATTATTTCTGTGGCTAGTGCAAGGGGAAAGAATGCCTTGACAGTTGGTAGGACTGAATGAAGCACTTCCTAGTCTAGATTACTTACAAAAATGCCTTTATTTCTAAAAACATAAATAAACCAGGGAAGAACACCCATACACAGAAAGCATTTTAGGAAAACAAACAAAAAATTTACTAAGATACAGACCTAAAGGAAACAGGAAGTGCAACCTGCATTTCACAAAATTAGTGCCATAGGACACTTTAGAACTGTTTACCGCCAGAGAACTAAATTCTTTGCTACATCTTCCTCTTTCATATTTTAATTCCTTTATTCCTGCTCTCATTTTTCTTTACAGGTAGGAGATGCTATTTTTAATGTTGAAGATTACATCATCATAATCACTATCAGTTTTAAAATAAAACTAATTGAGCGTTTATTTCTTAGAATTATTGTTTCCAGTGGCAACCATCCCAACAGCAATACAGTTGCTGAAATACCAGACTTTACTGTTCAATTCTAGCCAATACAGGTATTCTTCTGTAGGAACTTCTATAGGAACAAATTCCAGCTCCAGATACAAAAAATACAGGCCTTTCCAAGGAGCAGTCTAAGGTGGACTAAGTTAGAGGTTTTTCTGAAGTTCTGTCTTTTATGGAGGGAACCCATAAAGATGAGTCTGTATAAGTTCAATACAACTTTTATGGCTTAATGGTCAGTAACAGGGTGCTTAATCCAGTTTTAGTTACTTTCCCATTTGAAAATTAGAAACAGAAAATCAAATGACTATGCAGTCATAAGACAACTTCTCCAGACACAAGAGAAAATAACTGATTTGATAAAGTATGTTCATGGAGCTCCACATTATCATTCTCATAGAAAGAGAAAATGGTAGTTAGTTATTATTTACTCCTGTGTAACATTGTGTAAGAATGAAAAGTTTTGTAAAATAACAGAACTTGAAGGATGCTCTAGGTTATTCTGAATAATGATAAAGGCAACAGGAGACCAATTATTTGAAAAAGCAATTTCACAGGTAGTGAAACATACCAGCTCTGTTACAGTATTGCGCACTAGAAGAGAACTAGCCCAAGAAGTCCCTTGCTTTATAGATTAAGAAGCATTGTTCTTAACTGAATCCTCTCTATATGTTTTTGTAGAGTGAAGATGAACGAACAGACTGTGTGTGCAGTACAACTTGGAGAAAATTTCTGCCTCTATTTTGCAGGTAATTACTACCCACTGCTGGGAGAGACACACTGTGTCTTCTTTCTGCATGGAAAATTAAAACCTGCTACACAGTTCAGTCCTTTCCTTGGGCTGGCATCCCTGTTTTTGGGGAATCTTTTTTCCCTCCTTGTTACCCAAGCGATCCTCAAAGCAGTTTCAATCCCCATCCACTTAAAAGAACAGTAATGCTTGGGTTATGGAGCCAGGTTGTTCACTGTAAAAAGAATTTGAGTTTGAGACAGTTGTCCCAGTGTGTTAACAGGTCAGTTTGAAATATTGCTAGTCAAGTACCTGAGTCAGTGGAATATTTGGTGCTTCATATAGTATGTTGCCATAAAGGATACTCAGAAGGGTTGGAATACTGTGAGGTGGACTTGGAAGAAGTGGCAACTTCCTATCTAACATTATCATGTTAGTTAGAAAACAGTCTCTTCTTTAAAAGCCATTTGCAATGATTGATTCTTGTCCTTTTGCACACTTAAAGGTGCTGACAAAAACAAAAAATTACATGCCATTTATTCCTTGGTTATAGGCTTAAACTGACCTGAGCTGCTCACCCTTAAGTAACCCTAAGACATTTTGCATACCTCTTGGTTTGGTGGTAACTCCAGTTCTCAAATGACTGGCGGTTTCATCATTCTGTTGTTACGCTCACAAATAAAACACACTCTGTAGTGAGAACAGCTCAGCCTGGTGAGTTAGTGACACCGGGGAGTACACCTGGAAGTACATAGGTGGCTGGCTGCCAGTCTTGCAGAACAAAACTGGGTAGAATGGTTTCTTTTGTGGGGGCAGAAGTTAATGGTGTTTTTTCTTTCCTTTTTTTCATTGTTCACTTGGAACCAAGATGATGATGGTAAGATGAAAGCTCATAACTTATTTACTTTGTTATCAATTTTATGTGAACTAACCTGCTTACACTTACTAACCCTTAAATGTTTATTGTGCCTGAGAGAGCAAGTTTTCAAACTGATAATGGCTACTGTAAAAGAGCGCGCTACAGCTCAGAGTCTCCTTTTGAAGCCAAAGTTCCTTTATTTCATCCTAAGACACAGAAGGGCCTTTTAATGCAATTCTAATTGTGAGGTGAGAGAACCGTTGCTTCTGAACTCTCATTAAAAGATATGGTAGCTTCTCTTGCTCATATAGTCTGCTGTATTCTGAGAAATCCTCCTGAAAAGCCAGAGGTAGGAAGAATGACATGGCCTCTGTTTTGTTTGAGATTGCCATTCTAAGAACTTGTTTCACCTCATATTTTAACAACAAGATTAAGCCTGTAGCAAATGGTTAAGAACTGAGGTAGTTTCCTCAGATAAAATATTTGACCCTCTTCACTTAACATTTCTACAGGGCTGGAGTGCGATGCCCTCTGTAAGGAAAAAACTCTCCACCGAGTCCTTCGAAATGTAAATAGCCAGTTGCTTGTGGTTCGACCAGATTTAAACATGGCAGCTTTTGAAGACGTGACAGATCAGGAGATGAAATCTGGTAGACCATTTTTCAAATATTTACTATAACAATTGCACTGTGGCTTTATTCTAGATGTGCTTTTGTTCTTAGTGATCAGACTCAATGCTGAGAGAGTAAAGACTTAAAATTAATTTCTAGGAATAAAGCTAAGAGAGCTGATTCTTTTTGTTAAATACAATCACAAAGTAAGCTTTTAATGTCTTTTTTTCCTGGGGGGGGTGCTGTATGTTGGATTACAAAAAAAGAAAATCCAGAACCATTTTTAGGTTTAAACAGACTAAACAGAGCACTGGAAGCTCTTACTTTCTTCTAACAGTAGTAGTTAACACAATACTTCTGGTTTTGGCTTTGACTTAGGGGGGAGGGAGGATGTCTCAGCAATTCATTCAGAACTGTATTTGCTGAACATACACATACAGATATAATCTGATTTACAGATGACTATTTACAAATCTAATTCTCATGTTATGCATGCACGTAAAAGGGTTTGAACATCCTAGCCTTGTTAACTGGCAAGTTCACATACCTTCTTACAAATCCAAAATCTCAGTTATTGAATGACTGCAGAAAGTCAAATATATGCTACCAGCAGTGTAAAAAATTTAGTCTTGGCTCTCCTGTCAGAAATGTATCCTAAGAAGACTCCAGCTGACACTGGAATGGTAAGACACAACACAGTTAAGTTGTTGCCGCTCTCTCCTGAGCAAACTGTTAATAATAAACAATTTCTATTTAGGCAAGGGAATGCACTTCAACATTCACTGTTACAAAACTACTACCCCTTCAGCAGGGATGCCTGTTGCATTCAGCATCCAGGTGGAAGATAAAAGTTATTACATGTGTTGTGAGAAGGAATGTGGGAAAATGACAGTTCGATTTAGAGTAAGTATCATCTTTCCATACATTATGTATGTATAAGTAGGCAAAATGAAGAATTCAAACATCGGTGACCTGAAACAAAACTGCTCAGGTCTTGTGCTGGGACTAACCCATTCCTTTTTTCTTCCTCAGGAGGGAGAAGTTCCCAAAGACATCCCTGGTGAAAGTAACATAATCTTTTTCAAAAAGACATTTACATCTTGTAGCTCCAGAGCATTTAAGTTTGAGTACTCACTAGAACAAGGAATGTTCTTGGCATTTGAGAAAGAAGGCTACTTAAGAAAATTAATTCTGAAGAAGCTGTCAAGAGAAGATGAAGTGGATGAAACCATGAAGATAAGTTTCTAACTTCAGTCAGAATTAAAGTCACAACCTATGACATACTGTAACAGTCTTAAAATATATTCTGACTTTTTATTAAAGAAATCTTATTATTTCCTTATCTGAGGCAAGTCAGTTTTATGTGTTTCCCTACCGTAAGTCAGTACAAAAACAAGCATCTTGCAAAGGAGATCAAATTCAAATCCTTGGCAAAAAGCAGCAGAATGTTTTCCAGTCAGATAGAAGAGTATTACACACGGAGGAAACAAGAATGTGCATGCCTATATAGTCCTGTGTAATTTGATTCCTCAAACCTTTACCACTTGTTGATCAAACAGCTTTTTAATTAGGTGAGTCATAGATGAGGTAGACCTATTTTGAGGAGGGAGAGAAAACCACTTAAAATAACAGATTTCATAAGCAGACCATGCAGCTGGCCAATGAAAGCTGTCTTACATCCAGATTATTTTCTAAGCATCTTCATCAATCCCAGTTACAAAGTGACATTCTCACCTTCAACTGAAGCAGAAACAACAACTTTTAACTTGCTGGAAGACTTTGCCTAAAAAACTTACCTGAACAATTAAAGTTCTAATAAAGATGTTTGTCCTCAGAGGGGCCAAGGAAAAAATGTGTTTATGTAAGGGGGCTTACATAAAAGTTAACAATAAATTATAGGTTAGTGATGAAATGACATGAAACAGACATTTGTCCACAATACCACATACAGATGCATCTTGCGTTTGGTCTCAAAAGAGTAAATGTCAGATACTTTCTACGATACATGCGCAGACTGTACAGAGGTAGTTACCCATGACTCATACATGTGCATCTTCCTCACTATGACAAAACAGTGTATCTAAATCAGAATACATCAAACAGAAGCAACCACCTCAATTCTGATCACAAGATTAGCAAAAGTGGCCAGCTGCATGCCATTTCCCATGGTTACCTACAAAAATACATAAATAACAATTCCAATCCAAATTTAAAAAAAAACAAACACAAACAAAAAAACCTCAAAGCAGAAAGTCTTGTAGCATTCAAACAGTAACTTCTTCATTCTGTTTATTGCATAATCAGACTGATAGTAACACCGCATTTCCTCTTACTATTCACGGAACCACAGAAGTCCCGTCAGAAGGTGGAAACAGTTAATCACTTCTTACTACTATGAAAGTCAAAAAGATAGAGAAGTTATAAAACAGAATACCATTTCCCTCCCTAAAATTCTCTAAAACACAAAGACATAGCAAAGAACACTTTGTCAGTTTCATATCAAGCAGAAAGGGTACCTTTGGTGTCTTTTCAGTCACACAGGAAAATGTGTACCAGTGTTTATTTTGAAACTAAACCTCCCACAGCTGCTGTAGATAAACACACACATTCCTGGGAACTATGAAAGCCCCATGCTCTTTATGGCTCATAAAATTAATCTGCAAAAGTATTTTCTTCTAAGTCAATTTTGTATTTTCTAATGGACATTAACTCTGTACTAAGTCACCTGCAAGTATTATTTTTTTTTTATAACATCTAAATGAAGCAATGCAGAGTAACAATATGTACAGTAATGTAACAGTATGAATTAGTATTTGAAACTGATTTTAGGAAACAACAAAGCAATAACCATCTGCAAAGAAAACATTTTAAGTAACCCAAAAGTAGTAAAAAATGTTCAGAAGCACACACAATTTCTGTAAATTTTTTATTGTATGGATTAAGAAAAAAATACTCCCTTTTCTGTATGAACTCTCGGCGTCCAAAGAGTTACAGACTGTGCCTTACATACAGTTCAGTTGTGATGTCAGAAATAACAGTTTAATTTTCCACAAGCCAAGTTAGTTTTACAAAGTAGGAAATCAAACGAAGAGTTGTTTTAGAAAAACACTCATTAAAGCTGCCATTACAAGGAAAGTTACCTTCCGCTATATAAGTCTGCCACTGATGTAACTGATCCCTCCCAATATACAGTGCAGCTCAAATCAACTCACTCTCACCTGGAGTTCAGCCACTTTAAATTTACTTTTTCTTTTCTAACATTTTTACTGCTGTTGGATATTTATTTCTAGAAGTGTAGTTCTGAACTATGGATCCCTTGTTATCAATTTGTTTCGCATTAAACATGTTGATAAAAGTATGATGAAGCAGAGGCAGCAGCGAACAATCATGTCTGTCAGGGACTTCATCACGTCTTAGAGGCTCCACAGCATAGCAACAGCCTTGCAGATACCAACATCATGATAGTTAAAGTAGCAGAGGCCAGCAAAGGTAATGGCCGACAGTACATACAGACCCGTATTGGCCAGTTTAATAGGCGTATCTCCATGGACGTAGTCAGTTATAACCTGTCCAAGACCCCTACAGAATAATAAGAAGAAAAAAGATGAAATCAGGAAAGCACATTCCTTAATGAAATTCACCCCATTATTCTATTTTAAAAAATATACATGTTGGCTCAGGGGTTTCTTAACGATACTGAGGAAACATAGCTCTTTCAGGTAACAGAATCTGTAGAATTTGCCTCCAAGAAACACTGGGAAGCTTATCAGACTTCCAAGGACTGAAGAAAAGAAACCAAAGGAAATATCCCTCTTGCTTCATCAGCAAGGTGTTGCTCTGAGACCGGCCATTGTCACAAATACACAGAAGACTCCAGGATGTGCATTTAGATTAAAAAATAGCTGCAACCAAAAAATTAGGATACTTTGATGTTTTTTCTACATCTGACAGACTGCAAGTGAACTCTTGTCCGGATTTAAGCTATCCAGCAACAGGAAGAAGTAGGATGCTATTAAACTAACATGGTAGTTCTCTTGTACAATTTTGTACAAGTTCCCTTGTACAAAAGTACAATTATATTTGCTTTGTGCAATGACAGATGTCAACATGGTTAAAAAGAGATCCATATTTAATGCAACGATTTTTTTCCTAAGATTTTGCCTTGGTCTGACCTGAAGCTGAAGGGCTTGTGTCCCACAGATTAAGAAACACTAGTGATGTAGTAAAATTCAAAGTCCTGCTGCAGCAGATGTCACTGCAAGTGAACACTGAGCTCAATTTCACTTAGATGGGGTTCTAATATTATAAAGAGTCAAAAGCAAGAAAACAGGCACAAGAAACCCCTACATATACAGAACAGAAGCCTGAGGTAGAAGCAGTAGAAAGGCAACTACTCTCAAACTACTACAGCCATATTTTTACAACTGGACAGTAGAATAAGGTCATGGGTGAAACCAGCCCTTACCCATACTTTCAGTCCTCAAAAGTGTGGATAAATAAATCATAGTCAACTTAGGATTCACCGGCTGCCCTTCAACTGTACTGTTGATAAGGGATTTTCATAAGATCTTTATATGGCAGAATAAGACTCAGCCATGCTAAGACTTTTCAGAAAAAGCGGTGTGTGACTTTACAACACACTCATTAATTCACAAAAGCCCTCATGGGAAAAGACCAGTTTCCCCAAGAACAAGGAAGAGATTTAAAGAGTAGCAGCTGATGTGCAGTAGACACACAACAGTGAGGCTCTACCCTGCCTTTATCACATGCCATCAAAAATGGTACAAGATAAACATGGCTCAGGTATCTTGAGTAAGTCTACTCACAGGTTAGTGTTTGGACTGATAACCACCTAAATACCTGATGCACTATTTCCAACCCAGGACAATACTTTAGGACAAGATTTCCTAAGCAAAAAGGTAGCAACAGGTGAAAGAAGGCACCTCAGAAATATACACAATACTCCTCTGCAGTTTCTGATCAGCTGTAAGGATTATCTGATCTGTAAAGCAGTAAAACTAACATTTATGGCAAGCATTACCTTTTACAGATATTCTAGCCCTATGGAAGTACAAGAGAATTTTCCTACATAGTAACACCTTTAGGTGTAACTTCTACAAGATAAAATGTCAAGATTCTACATACCCAGTGGCAAGGAAGCCCTCTTAAGTAAGATGCTGTGTAGAGCACTTAAGAATGTTTATGGATTTCTTTTTAGTAATATCTATCCTGCCTTCTGACTGAGAGGAAAAGCAGCAAAGGAAGACCAAGGTATGACTAGTCTTGTCAAAGACCATGACTGTCACAGAATTTGGGAGAGTAAGGTATTTTACACTAGATCAGGAAATAAGCCAATAGACTTACTGTCATACACAGATTTAAGGAGTCATCCTGACTATCAGACTTTACTCTAAATTCTGAAGAACCTACTGTGCTTACCAGTGGCCATGGAGAGTAAGGGCTGCAGCCAGTGAATAGTCCATGGCTGGTCCAGGATACAGGTAGGCTGCAGGAAGGAGACCCAGCAAGAGGACACTAACAGCTCGCTCACCTGTCCAGTGCAAAGATGCAGCCCTGGAACTGCCTGCAAGAAGAGGTATTTTTCAGTGCAGAGTTCCTGTTCAGAGTGCTGTAACCTTAAAACCAGATTCTTCATCCTGATTAGCAGAGCACAACTAGGCATTTTATCTCATCTGACTACTAAGCTTTCATCCAAGCAACACCTAGGTGACTCTGAATTACTGCTATAGGATATATAGCTATTTTACCATGTCAAAAAGGTCACACACTCTTCTCTTGGCTGCTGTTAAAAAACAGAAGCTTCTTTTAGTACAAAAGAATAGAAACTCAACAGGTAAAGTCAAAACAAGCAACAGTCTTACTTTCACAACCTGCAGTTCAGGACTAAGGTCCAAGTCTAACATCACAGGAAAGAAGCATCTCTGAAGGTAAAGCCTTTTTGCCTATTGAATTTCCTTACTGTTACACACTATTTACTGCTCCCACCCTTTGAGAAATAGCTTCTAGAACCAGACAGACACAACTGCAAATTCCAGTGAAAGGCAAATCATGACAGCTCTGTGCACAGGTCCACCCAGGAACCAATAGTGCTATTTTAAACTGTAAACAGCAGATTAAACTTCTGGGACCATCACAGTGATATATGGCCTAGAAGTAGTCTGAAGGATTTCAGTCCTCCACTGACATTAGCTACAATTTGAACCATGTAATAGATGACTCCAGAAATAGAAATGACAGTTAGGAAGCTCTGTGATCAACTCTTTATTTTTCAGAAGCATGCACATAACTACATTGGGGGGGGGGGGGGAAGGAATAAAAAAAAATCAAAACATCTCCAAGTTTCTGGGGCAAACCAAAACCCCAGCATCATAAGTGATACTTTGAGCCAGAATGAACCATCAGCCCAGACTAAAAACATCAAGAACTGACCCTGTGAAATTACCTTTGTAATACAATACCCCCCCAAGTGCTTACCTAACACACAGATATCACCCATCTATCTAAACCAAAATGCAAATGTTTTGCTTTGGTTTTGCAAGGACAGAGAATTTAGAAAAGTGACAAGAGAAAGAACGCAAAGGACCTGAAGCAAAACATGAAAGGGACCGAGGCAGATTGCAAGCTTTCAGCTGAGAACACTTCACAGCACATGCAGGAAATCTGTGGTTAATATGAAATCCAGAATAGAAATAAAGAAAATGGCTTAGTTCTGTTTAAGCCAATTACAAGTGTTTCTTCATCTTTTTCACTTCCAAGTTGCATTACAAAGGCTACAAAACATCCTTAACCTCTGGTCACAACACTTCTCATGTGTAACTGCACAGCTGACAGACCTGAAGCTGGTTAGCACAGTTATCTTTCACCATCTCTGTGTTGTCTTAACACGTGGAGAGAGGAAAAAACAATCTAAGAATACTCTCTGCCTGCAGATTATACTTCTCAGAATTAACCTCAGTGAATCAGAAGCTCTGCTGTTCAAAAGAGAAGTCACAATTGCACGCTTACATATTACTGCTGCTACTGAACACTTCTGCTTTCTTTTAAAATCTTTCAGTCATTTTTTCCACACTCAAAAAACCGCACCACCTTTGTTGTAAGCACAGATTTACTTTTAACATTCAGTTAGTATCTCCTGCTTAAGAACTTGCAGCATTCACATGCTTGACACTGACACTGCATAGGTCAGTTTCAAATTCAAGCAGTACAGAGCCACATATATCTTGTTTTAAATCAGACCTGGGCAGAGAGCAAACCAACAGCCGCGCCACCGGACTGAAAATAGTATTATCGAAGATGATGGCAACACATTCTGGTAACATCAGTAACCCTACCTCACCCGAGAAAGCCTCCTGCGCCATGGGCCGGGTTTTTCTGCCCTTGGCTACCCGCACTTGCCATTTAAAATCTCCGACCTGGCTCAAAGAACCGGCAGCCCCAGGCATGGGTGTAACGGGCACATGACAAACGCGCCCTTGGGCTGAACTGGGGTACTGGTGAATAACGGCCACGAAGAAGATGAGACCCCCCCGCGGACACACCCACACACGGGACGTACCATGACCCTGCTGGGAGGAACTGTGGCTCTGTCGGGCCGGAACGCTCCGATCGCAGACGGCCGCTAGGACGGCGGGACGGCGGCCAAGGGTCCTCCCAAGGAGAGCTGCGGAGACAACGGGGACGGGGAGGGTCAGGCGGGGCGCAGGGGCGGCAGGCGAGGGGCCGCGGGCCGGCACTCACCCATCTGGGCGCGGCGGGGCCGCGCCAGACCCGCCCGCAGCAGCACCAGCGCCGCCATCGTCATCAGCCAGCCCAAGGGCACCTTTCTCCGGAGACGGAAGCCGCTCCGTGGCCGCAACACTTCCGCTTCCGGGCTGGCGGGTGGTGGCGGCGGCTGCCTCTTTCCGCCAGCCGGGAGGCGGGTCGCGATTGCGGCCTCCGGGCATCCGCGACCAGCGCAGCGGGAGCGTTGCGGAGATGCTTGGCTGTACCTTCAAACCCACAACAGTGGCCACAGCGAATCGAGGCGCTCCTGGCCCGCACGCTGACTGATGGAAATTACTTGTACGGGGGAAGCTGCACAAAATAAATACCTTCTGGGGCATTGCCCATGATGTACATGAGGCTCCTGCATTGTTACTGCGTGACTGACCAGAAAGTGGCTACGATAAAAGAGTGAAGAGCTGAAAGCAAACTGACTCTGCAATATGGCTTTCTCCAAGTCTTTGGTGTTAGCTAGTGGACAATGGCATGCAGAGAACGTCTCATCGCTTGGAAGTGAAAAAAGGGGGACAGCAAGCAGGACCTAGGGGCACTGACATTGTTTTGTACGTGTTTAGGTGTAGATTAAAGCTGGAGCTCTGCTTGGTCACTGACGCGACAATCATATCAGCACATTACATTTGCCCGGATGGCTAATTCCCATTCCAGCCTTCCTTTACCTCCTCTAGGTCCTCCACAGCCACTTGGTCTGCTGAAGCAGAAACATAGCACAGGGGGGACACAGGGACCACCTACACTTCTCAGGCCTGTGCTCTGTCCCCAGGCTTTACTTCAAAACAATGACAAAAGCACCAAACGTATCTAGATTTGTTTATTTTGTTAAAAGGCTTGGCTGTTCAGCTGCAGGGAGAACGGCCCAGTACTGATTTCTCCAGTAATACATTGTTCAGACCAGAAAGAGAACACAACACCCACCAAGGCTCCTCTGTCAGCACAAATAGTTTCAGCATCCCCCCAGAGAGAATGAAGGGAAGGTAGACACAATGGCCAGCCCATGCCAGGATTTGGAGAGTAGTCTAACACACGCAAATGCACTGGTGTCTATTCTTCATCATTATGGAAGGAGTCACTGCACCTTCAGTTGGAATGTCCCATCTGTGTCCAGCTGACCACACACATGCTAACTTAAACGTCTGCTTTTGTTGGAAGATGGGAAAACAAAGCTACTGTAGAGTTAAACCCAGTGACATTTCCTCTGTTATCAGACTTTTTTTCTCTCCCCTTCTCCTATTGCAAGTCTTGGTCATTGATTTGGTAACCAAAAAAAGCAATCTGTTAAAACTTAAGTAAAAAAACCAAAAAACCTGGTGCAAACATGCCTGTTTTTCCCCTGCAGACAGCTTGTAACATTTTCTTGCATCAGAGGTCACACAAAAAGAATCTGAAGTCATAAGGACTAGCCAACATGTGAGGCACACAACTGCTCCCCTGGTTTTCTGAATGTCAAGTCTATGAAAAGCAAGGGGGCACCTACTGCAGGCTGCCAAGGCTCATTTTCTCCCCCATGGGCTGGCAGGATGTATATAAACCACAGTGTTGAAATGAATTGTACCATGGGGCAGTGCTGAAAGATAAATACCTGCCTCTGTTCTCTACCTTATTGTTTGAACTGCAGCCTAGACTCATCAGTCCTCATCTGAGCTATCCTCTGATTTTTCATCAGCAGCCACTTTCCAGTTCTTCCTCTTGCTCCTCTTCTCTGGTACTTCACTGTGCCTCTCTGACACAGAATTGTGTCGTTTCTTTCTCTTTTTTGGGGGCCGTTTCTCTTTTTTCTCCTCAGATTCACTGTCCTCAGAGCTGCTGGTGGTTGAGCTGCTTGCATGAGAAAAGTCACTTTCCTGCCCAGAAGAGGAGGTAGGATCCCTGGCAGGCACTTTCCTGGTCTTTTTCTTGCGCTTGTGTTTCCCTTTCCGAGTGCTTGAAGTCTCCTCTTCTGAGCACTCACTCTCCTGGGAAGAATCTGATGATGTTCTCCCCTGCTCCTTTTTCTTTTTCTTTCGCTTTTTGTGCGATCGCTTTTTTTGCTTCTTCTTGTGTGATTTCTTTGTTTTTTTCCGTTTGTGTGATTCCCGGGCAGTTTGCTTTTCTAGATGAGATTTCTTCTTCCCATTGACAGCACTTTGGTCATCTCCTTCTTGCTGGTCACTGTAGAAAGAGCAAAGGATCACCAAAAGGAAACAGACAGGCAGCCACATAGCAGTTAAGCCTCTTCTGCCTCAAAGCTTTAAGCAAGCCCATCATTTGGCTGCAGCAGGAAAGCAGATACTTTGACAGACAAGGTAGCTGCACTTTTGTTTCAAGTACTTAGTAACAGCTTGGGTTCACACCTTATTAATACCTCTGTTTAAGGTATTTAAGCCAGAACCACGAAGAGTATGTGCTGAAAGCCACTGAGTGATGAAAGCTTATTTACAGCAGGCTACTTCAAATCTGTAAGCCTGACAAATATTGTATGTGATGACTCTGTTAGGTATAGTTTAAAAAGAATTAATTCTGATTTATTTAGCTGTTATTTTACAGTTAAGTCTCCACTCCTCAGGATGCTGCTTTTATATTTTATATTCTTCAAGTAAGGAGAAACACAGAAAATACAGGTACATTACAAGGGAAAGGGAAACCTGGAGCATTTTGAGAGGGCATATACTGAGCTGATTAGGATTAGGCCTACTACTCTGGCTCCCTGTTGGCCCAGACGGACCTTCCAGATTCATAGCATTTTAGTAACTCAAGCTCAAGCTGCAAGTCTAATTACTATAAAAGATGCAATCCCCTCCTAAGACTCAGACAAGGGGGAACCACGTTAATGGACTACATTTTTTTCAGCAGGTATCTGTAACTAAACAATGTTGCTTTACAGTCAAGGCTGATCTATACTCAGAACTTAAAATTCAGTTTAACAAATTTCTTGCATAACCTGACAGAGCAAGATTTCAGACACGTCAGTACACCTAGTTGCCTTACCTATCCGTATCGAATTCTTCAGGATATAACTCTTTATAGCCACTGTGACCCCATCTGTAAGAAAGAAGAACTAGATATTAGAAACCAACAAGGTATTTAAGGAAAAAATATCACTCTGAAAAGACAGAGCCACAGAATGAACACGAGTTTAGATAGCAAAGAAGGGCTATCAGAGCCTCCTCAACCAAAAAAGAGAAAGGAAATATAACTAATTTGGTTTGTACTATTTAAATATACCCAATGTTCTCAGCCTCTTTTCCGTTCCTAATCAGGAATAATTTCAATTCAAATTTGTTTAAAATAACCCTGGAGAGCACTAACTTTTTAAGTTCCTTAGGCAAAGTAATAAATACTAAGCTTAGCTGCTAAGCTTAAGGCTGAGCTTTTGCTGCTAACTGTGACTTAGGGACTCTATAATTCAACTCGTATCACTTATCCTGTGACACAATGTAAGTTCATACATGTTACTTATTCTCAAAATAAAACCAAGCATTATTTTATAGGAATATGTACTGGAAAGACAAAAGTACTAACTTCTTGGTACACGACTCCCAAAAGGTGTTTTAATTAATTATAATCACAGAACATAATTCCCCCACAGACCTGTCTGGCATGTTGGCTTCACATTCGTACAGCTTTTTATTCCAGGATCGGGCCCTAAGGAGATCATCTTCAACTAGGTCCAGAAATTGTGAGTTCTTTGCTTTCCAGTCAGGCCTGTGGCCCTCCTCATCAAAGCCATCACTGCGCATCCGGCTGCTGTGGAAACAGAACAGCTGGTCTTCAGCTGTCAGCTCTGATGCAGAAAATTTCTGAATAAGGGGTTAGTCCAGTGAGAGGAACAAAAATGCAGCAAGCCTTGAATGTCCACCTATACAAGAAGACCAGCTATCATTTTAACAGAGTCACCACTAACAGCTCTCACAAAACTTTACTGTCATGGTTTAAGCTCAGCCATTAACTCAGAACCAAGCAGCTGCTCGCTCACTCCCCCTCTTTTTCTCTCCCCTCAGCTCCCAGAGGGATGGGGAGGAGAACTGAAAGAATGTAAATCCCATGGGTTGAGATAAGAACAGTCCAGTAACTAAAGTATAACACAAAACCACTATTGCTACCACCAATAATAATAAAGATAAGGGAAATAACAAGGGGAGAGAATATAAAACTAAAATGGGAATGGAAAAGAAAACAGTAAACACAAGTGATGTACAACACAATTGCTCAGCTACTGCTGACTGATATCCAGCCCAACCCAAGCAGCAATCTGGGCCTTTTGGGTAACTCACCCCAGTTTCTATACTGGGCATAACATGCTGTGGTATGGAATACCCCTTTGGCTAGTTTGGGTCAGGTGTCCTGCCTCTGCTTCCTCCTGGCTTCCCATGCCTCCCCTCACTTGGCAGAGCATAAGACTGAAAAAGTCCTTGATTGGATTAAGCATTACTTAGCAACGACTAAAAACATTGGTGTGTTATCAGCATTGTTCTCAAACTAAAGTTGAAAACACAGCACTGCACCAGCTACTAAGGAGAAAAATGACTGCTGCTGCTGAACCCAGGACACTTACTCATTAAGAAGAAAATAAATGTATCTGTAGCCTGACTTCATACACTGTAAACACACATTCATCACAGAATGCTCCTAAAGTGTACAGCAACTTAGCAATTAAGTCAAGACAATTAACTCCTCTAAACAACTAAAACCCACCTGGAGGTGTCTGACAGCATTCTGCTCTGCCTTTTCCAGTAAGTCTCTTCGGTTTGCTTCTCCCACTCCCTTATTTTCCACATTTCTGTCTCTTCCTGAATCTGAAAGTCACAGAAGGAAAACAAGAGTAACATTAGGGAAACTTTACAGACACGTAGCATGTAACATCAGCTCAACACTCCTGCTAGCAAAATTCACAACAAGCTTTCCAACCATATTGAAACAGATTATTTTCTTCTGGCTGTAACCAAAAGGAGAACCTCTTGATAGTAATATCCTAACGAAGCACATGAGAAAAACGGCATCAGAAATGGTGGGTTTGCCTGATTTTGCTATCTCATCTGTTCTGCCTTGTTATTCATTACCACCCTAAACATACATACTGTTAGAGAATGCAGCATATAAAGATCATCTGGAAGGACCAAGATGAAATGAGAAGTTACATGACAAGCTAATAAAACACAGCATGCAGATACGGTGTGGTTTGGCACATAGTTATGTTTATGGACACTGACTATAAGTAAGTAATTTTATAAACAGATGAAACAAACGAGTTAAAACAAACGAGTTAAACCTGCTGAATTATGTCAGGATTAAAGAGTTTGCTAAAATTAATGGAGTTTCTTAAACTAGTATTAAAATACTGCCTGTGCACTTTAACACAAAGTTCAAATTCTTTGATGCAATTAACAATACATACACAGTACAAGAAAAAAGACAAAGATTTACTACTTTTAAAAAGGCAAACCACAGTTTTCATTAAAGTCCTGACAGAATATGTTCCATGGCACAAGTTTGATAGGTGGCTATATATATACACACACATCTATCTATCTATCTAAGCATGCATGTTTCCTCGCCAGCATAAGAACTCAAAACTGGGCTAAACTGAAATCCAAACTAACGGTGTTTACGTGGCTGATTTCAACAAGCTCCTTTCCTCTCTGCTCTCCCCATCTCCCGATCACAACCCGGGCATTCCGCCTGCCCCACTGCCCGCTCCGCACTACCGGGAAGGTACCAGGGGCCCCGAGCCTCGGAGCAACCCCCAAGTGATGCCCAGGCCGCCTGCACTCGCACCCACGGACATAAGCCGGCCGTAGCAGCGGGCACGGGGCAGAGCCAGGCGGAAGAGCCACCGCAGAGAGGGGGGACAAGGGGCCGCCGAGGCCGGCAGCCCCCACCGGCCCCGGCCGTACCTTGTTGTGCGCGCCCGTGTGCCGGATGACGTTCCTCAACAGCACCTTCCCCACCGGCACCCGGGACATCCTCTCGCCCTACACGGCCCCGCAGACGCCGGCCCCACCGGCACCCCCGGGCCCGCTCACCGGGGCACCCCCGCAGCCGGGGAGCGGCCGGGCCTGCTCTCGGTTCCCGACCGGACGTGGTCCCCGCACAGTAGCCTCCTCCTGGCAAAACACTCCGGGGCCCCGAGCCGCGGCGAACACGGGGCGCAGCGGTCCCGCAGCGGCTCCAGGGGGAAGCGGGCAGCTACCAGCTCCGCCGCGGGGCCAGCGGGCGGAGGGCGACAGCGGCCGCGGGGCCGGAACGCGCGGAAGCAGCGGGCGGACGGAGAAAGCGACGGACCCGTCGCACCCCGCCCTTCCGGCGGCCGTTGCTAGGCGACCGGAGGCAGCCATGGCGGACGCGGCTCTAGCGCGGGCTGCGCAGCTCTGGTCGCTGCTGGATGAGATGGCAGAGAACGAGCCCCAGGCCTACCGCCGGCTCCTGCAGCAGCAGCGCGCCCAGGCCGAGCTGTTCTGCTCTCCGCCGGAGCCTCACCTGTGCCTGCGGGCGCCTCCCGCGGTGGGTGCGCGGGGTCGGGGGCGCGGCCTCCCACCAGGGTGCAGCGGGGCGGCGCGCTCAGCCGCGGGTCGATCTCTTGCAGGGTGGTGTCGGGAGGCCGCTGTTCATCAATGTCTGCAGCTGGAAAAGGGTTCCAGCACCTAAAAGCCTCACTGACCCCACGCCTGTCAGTGCGGGGCCGCTAGAAGAAGTATCTGGCGAAGGAGGTACGTCCCGAAAGAGTTGCGCCTCGGCCCGGATACGTTTCTTCCTGCACTACTGCATTGCGTGGCGATCACACGCAGACTGTCGCTGTAACAGGGGGTGGTGCTGTGCCGTCGCCAGCTCTTGGCTCGGGGTGTTTCTCTAGATGAGGTTGGTAAGTCAGCTCTGCCCAGAAGCTACGAATTAGTCTCTTTTGCTCTTAAAATCAAGTGACTATAAAGAACACTAGCACATGGTGCCACAGCAATAATTCTGATACATAACTTACTTTTATAGACTTTTACAGCATTATAGATATTGCATATAACCCAGATGTTCTTCAGAGGGGACAAGAAAACCCAGAGAAAATGGAGCACTTGATCCATTTGACACTTAAATTTGTTGAAGAACGATGCAACCTTACTCTTTCTCATTTGTACACCATTGAATCATTCAAATTGAAGGGAAGCCCGGAAACAATGCAGCAACGTCTGAAAGGAAGGCAGAGGCCAACTCCACATCTCAGTCAGACCACAAAGAAGGGTATGTACAGATATGCAGTCACTTTTCTTTCACCTATTAGATTCTCCAACAAATTTACTCAAGCCTCATCTCTAACACCGTTCTTGCCTTAAGCATAAACCAAACGCTTCCAAGTAAGACACCAGACAGTGGTTTAACCCTTCTAGCCTATTTGCAGTCATCTCTGGTGTTTTACCACTGAGAAAACTTAGTGACCCTGGAACAGCACGTTCCCTTTTTTTTATATCCACTAAACATGGGAACTCTCTTAGCATTTAATCCTTTGAGGTGCTTAAGTTTCTTGTGCCCTAACCTGAGTAAAAGGGATTGTTGCTGTAAGCAGTACTCTGAAAACAGTAACTTTTAGCCCACTGGCAATATAACATAATTGTGGGTAAAGGGAAACTGCCAGTAACAGCCTTCAAGTGACAAAATTGTTAATGCTAATTAGTTACAGTTAAAACTTGCATGATGTATTTGTCAAGTGTCATAACACTACACTTCTGTAACTGAGTGATATGTGTGAAAAATTTCCTTTTCTTGAAAGAACTAACACTTGATGAGCTGCTACACACTATGGAAGCTGAGGACTGCAGCAATGCTTTGGTCCTGCTGAAGGAAGAAAGTGTGATGCAGTCTAAAGGGCATCTGATAGAGGAAATTGCTAGCACTGAAATGGCAGAGAAGCTCAGTACCCCTGTCTATGAAATGATCACTGTAAAGGATGCAAACAAGAAACCACTCAAAATTGAACTCAGAATTGAACTGCCTAAGGTTAGCTCTGTTTCTGAGTGCGATCTGAGAATTTCAAAGGTAAGCTAGCGGAAATAACAATCCTATGTTTTCTGCCTAGTATCCAATTCCTAGAAATGCTCACTGCTAATTCATTGTCAAATAATCAAGTATTTTAATTTTCTTGGTTCAGGATGACATAGTCATTGAAGTCCCTGGAAAATACAAATTACAACTAGATGTGCCAGAATTGGTGGATGAAGAAACAACTACAGCGGTATTTAACAAAGGAAAACGGATATTGTTTATCACAGTGCTGGTTGCCAAGCCAGATCCTTAAAAGTCTGCATTCTGTCCAGTTCATGTTCACGGATGACAGAACAAGAAAAAAAGCTCAGAATGAGAATCCTAACTTCTAGATGTTGATGAGTTGCGTTTCTTTAAATTGACCTTCTGATCTTCAGGGGTGAATACCTCAAATGCATGTAGAAAAGGAAGTCTGAAAGAACATTAACACCACAAAAGTTAGGACAAAAATAAGTTAAAAGATTGCAAATATTCAAGGAGTGACTTGAATACGTTAACAGCTGTAGTAAAAGACCATAAATGCATACATGCTTTACTACATTGTTCATTTTGCCTTAACGTACAGCAGTAACAGCTGTGAAGTGTTTTTGCTGAATAAACTGATTACTGGATAAATGTGGTTATTGCAGGTCTCCACATTTGTTTAATACTGGAACAACCAGCAGAGGTGTGTCATACAGAGTTCTATGAGTTGCCCTGCATGGTGTTCTCAGTCTCTTTAGGACACTCCCTGCTGATTTTAACAGGAATAGGCTTCGTAGTCACTGAATATGCTTGACCTCAGTTCTTACTGGTTTGGTAATCTTTGAATGAGACCACAAAAACCAGACTTATTCCGTACCATTCAAAACAACATCTACAGATTGAAAGCTCAGGAATGGTTGGAGTGAAGCCAGCAACCAAAAACAATCTTGCAGCACTTCAACCAGGAAAAAACACCTGCACTATCTTGCAATAATGCACAAAACACGAAGCAACACGAAGCAACACAAAGCAGCTTCAAGGATTACTAAGCATGACTAGAATTGGCAAAGGGACAAACAAAAGTTTAAGTGATCTTATTTTCATGATTGATTTGGTAGCATGTCATTCTTATAGCTTACAACACGTGCGTTACAGCCATGCTTCTGTACTGATACTCATCAGATCAGAAATGGAAACAGACAAATTGGTTTTGTGCTGCAAATTTAAAATACAGACTGACAAAAGTGCATTTAGCTCCTAGCTTTCCCCATTCTCTGTTTCAAAGAGACTTCTGGCTGCATTGAGACACTCTTCAGTGGTTACAGTTGCAAGTTCAAGGTGAAATTCCCCCACTGCATGAGCTGAGCTGGCCTGTTGCAGGATGCAAGCAGGACCGGAAGTCACTGTCAGCACTCAGTGCACAAGCACTGGGCAGGATTTTTTGAGTTGCAAGTGTTCCAGAGTGAAAGGTCTCTGTAACAAGAATTTAAGGTGCGCTGCAGCAAGGAAGCCAGGAAGATTCAAGTTCACTGCTACATGATACTAGTAAAGCATGTACTGTTTTGGAACATTTGTCATTACAATATAAGGTTAATAGGACAAGTTTCATGATCAGACTGATAGGCTAAACAGCTCTGACTGTGCTATAGCAGTACAGTAAGCCACACACAACTGAATACAAAAGCAGTGGAAGATGTTTTAATAGTTGTCAATTAACATTTAATAGAACATAGGTTCACTAGAGCAACTCCGGAACCAAGATATTTTAGAACATTAAAGAAAAACTAAACCTTTAATGCACCTTTTTGCTTAAGCCAGGCATGAAAACCAGGTATCACAGCAACCAGACATTAAACAGTTCCCACAAAAATATTTAATTTCCATAGTATTTTCTTCCAGTATCTTTAGTGAATGTTGTAGAACTTTACAGGAGACAGTACTTAATGCAATATACAGAATAACAGAACAGCTTTAACTTTTTCTTTCCTTATTTTAGACTTCTACTCCCTTGTAATTCTCCTGGACACTTTGTAATTGCTACACAGCCATCCTTTTCATATTAAGATTTCCATGTGAAAAATGGAGCTTAAGAATGTTCAGCACTGCACCCCTTTCAGGATACAATGACTGGAGTAACTGGACACAAGTCCAACAAACTACTGAAGCATTTTACATACAATATACATATAGTAGCACATTTTGCAGCCTACTGAGGCTGGAACAACACAGACAATTCAGGACAGAACCATAGTACCAGTGACTAACTCAGAGATTCCTACGTCAGAATGCCTGGAAAAAAAAATTCCAAACATTTGAGTCATCACAGGACTAACATCCACTGATGGGATTATTAGCATGTGTGATTTGCCTATATTGGGTTCCAGCACACAGATTCTTTTAAACATTCTGCAAAATGGTTACTTTGCATGGCATCCTAGTCTGGAACAGCAGTTAGAGGAACAGCAATTAGAGTTTTCATATAGAAAGCACGTCAGTATAAGTCCACAAGGAGAAAAGCACTCCCTGTGGTATCTGAGAGCTGTGACCCCACAGATATCAGTGCTCTTTCACCTTAAAGTGCTCAAAAGGGATCACATAGCTGAGAAGGTCCAGACCAGTGCCAAATTCCAAAGAGAGACTTGGAATGCTGGCACTTGGCCTTGGAGAAACTATTCCCAGGCGCTTCAGTCCCTTAGTGCATGTCATACTACCCATCCCAGCAGAACAGGGTAGTAAGGGAATCCACCTTTTACTAACTTGTATGTTTCAGTTGCCATCTCACCTGAACTCCTGTGAAGAGATGTTTATAATTCAAATTGCTAAGAACAGAGGTGATGAAATTGCTTGGTGTGCACCCCCCACCTCCCCATTCACCCTAGTTTAGAAGCAGATGGCAGTATGCATACTGCCTGGATAACTTTTAAATCTGGGATGCTTAACTCTGTTTAGGAAGAGTTTGCAAGTTAACTGTATAAAAATACAGTATAGCTGGAATATTGCTCTGAAAAGCACTTTTGCAAACCTTTTCTGTACAGACTGGTAATAACATTACCAGATAATATAATACATATTTAAAATAAAAAAGGAACTCTTTTAATAAGTCTGAACACTCACGTCTAAATAGCTTGTTTAAAACAAAACAGTGTGATCCAGAAAAACTCTGCTTGCATGGTTAAATTATAGCAGCATGGTTACTGGCTTTTCAAGGAAATTCTTGAATTCAGCAAGCCACTGTGCTCCAACTGCTCCGTCTACAACACGATGGTCACAGCTAAGTGTAACGGACATCATACTGGCCACATCAAATCTGAAAGAGGGAAGAAAGAAAAGGTTAATAGAATCCTCTGCAAGTCAGTGCCAGTAACAAAGCAAAAATAGCTTTTATCAGGGAACCAGCAACAACAGTTGGTGCTTGGCAGCAGATGTTTCTCCCTTTGGACTTCTGAAAAAATTACATCATACAGCAGAATCATATTAATTCCTTTTCTACAATTAAGAAACACATTTGTATGTTCCCTTTAGGACAGGAAGCTCATCTATCCTTGAATCACAAGCACAGCCTCACACAATCGAAGACAAACAGCCATGTTACCAAATAACCTTGAACTTCCCCATGTGTCAGTGACAGACTGTTAACATGTTTAAATAATCCAAAACATTCTCCTGGATCTACACGAGTCCAATCTTCAACCAAGGCAATGTTATATACAAGATACTTGAATTATAATCTCTCCCTTAGGTTCTCCTTAAATGCAAATTTTAACAAGTTGTTAAAGAGGAACAGATGCCTAAACTGTCGTGGATCCCACACTAGGCCTCAAAGAAAGAAACAGCCTCTCCTTATTGCAAAGAAGTTGCAAGAAAAATGCATGGCAGGTCATTTGTCACTGCATTTCTCTTTAACCTGTGTGACCCCTTTATAGAAGATCTCACTGTACTTCAGAAGGCCACAAAAGCAGTATATCAACTTTTCAAAATCAGAAGCTCAGTATACACAGAATCAGATACACACCTACCCTTTCTCATTATCAGCTGGCACTAGCCTTTTCTCTGAGGAGCCAACTGCAAGGATGCAGGCTTGAGGTGGATTGATTATAGCAGAGAAATTCTTAATCCCATACATTCCTAAATTGGAAATTGTGAAAGTACCACCCTACAAGAAAAACACATTCATAGTCAAACTCACAAAACCTTTTTCATGTGGAGTATTAACAAACATGGATAAAACATCACAGAATAGGTTGTGCTCATTCTGAACAGGGCTTCTGAATAGAAATCAAGGGCAGTAATGTTTAACAGCAACTTGAGTTTCTCACCTGGAATTCATGAGGTTGAAGTTTACCTTCTCGGGCCTTAGCTGCCAAAGAAACCACATCCTTGCTAATGGAAGCCAGGCCCTTTATATGTGCATTAAACACAATAGGGGTTATAAGCCCTGCAGGAGTATTAACTGCAACGCTAACATCCACCACATGATTTCTGCAAGACACAAAGGAGATGCTAGTTACCTCTAGCATTGTAACAAAGACAGTAATTTTCAGAACTGTTTGGACAACTCTAAATTAATATTAATTTTGCAACAATTATTTCACCTGGCACGCTGGCCTTAGATGCAAAGTTCTTAGCACTTCAACAAAAGCCTCTCAACCTTTGCATTATATCTGTTCCCCTCCCTCTAAATCCCAGCAGAAGGTCTGCTGGTTTGCCATGAACCTACTGAACAAAGTTTCTGGCTTTGACTGTACCATTAACTTACTGCCTGATAACTGTATCCATCCATGAAGAATTTGCCTCTGGCACCTTCAAGCAAGCCAGAGCAGAAGCTTTAATTATGAAGTCATTGACAGAAAGCTTAGTATTACCTGAGACCATCTGTAAATAAAGAGATATGGAAGTGTCAGTTTGTCTCTTACACTACCTCAAGTTAACTTGGATAGTCATTGCCATGCAGGCTTGTTTAAAGAAGCTGTTAGAAAACAAACATGCTACTTGTAAACAGTAATATTTGAAGTGCCAAGATAGTTTAGGACGTACCTTTTATAATTTAAGAAGGTATAACTTTTTTTTAATGTCTGTTTTTTCCCCAAATTTGACTTAGAATTATTATTTTGCTTAAATTTTCTACCCTTTTTATTCTTAAAAACCTTTCTACCCTTTTGTTCAACTTCCCAGCTGGAAGAATTGAACAACACCAAGTAGAGTAAAGTGGCCCTGTTGGGGAAGACAGAAATCAGTGCTCAGTGCCTGGGTAAAGAGCCTCATTCTATCACAGACAGTCCACAACTGAGGCACAACAGGTAGAAAAGGCACTGAAAAGACTACTTTTCCCAAGACAAAATGGCATACCGCTAAAAAGCCAGGTGGGTAAGCCTGTGAAAGAATGCAGCTTTCCCCACACACACACTCTCACCATGCCTAAATACTTTACCTGATTGAGTTCTTTCCTTAGCACCAGTACTTCTCCCATATTTATATCAACAGAAAGGTAATAGTGAGGTATTGTTTGTTTAGACTGCATCAACCGCTGAGCAATGACCTGAGGGTATACAATACAAGCCATCAAAATAAATTAATTTGGAAAATTCAATACTGCAAAGAATTCTCAGAAAAGAATAAAATCTTCTTACCTTCCGAATGTTGCTGATAGGGATATCTGTGAAGGTCCCCACTGGTGCTGCTGCAACTGCAGCAGCTGCAGGAACTGCCTCTACTGCTGGAGCCTGCAATCAGAGAAAGAGAGCATAATTTATAGTACTATACAAATATCAATTCTGCAGAGTAATTCACTATGTGGGACAAGTGATGAGGCTAAGTTGCCTCTTGCTTTAGAGTAGCACATATTTCTGCTCTCTAGCCTCACCTCTCCAGTATCCACTAGGTTCTTTCTAAGTCCTATATTTGATTATTAAATGTAGGACTTCAGTCATTTAAAAATGTAACACTGATATACACTGCTATGAAGCTCCCAGAATAAGAAGTTCTGCTAGGTGGTTGTTCTGTATACAGCAGACGTACCCTAGAAGGCACTCGGCAAACTGCACTCACCCACATCCCCTCCAGCAGCACACAAAGCAACACTTCCATCATCTTATATAAAAGACAAGCAATTGAGTAACAACAGATTTATGGCAACAATGACAGCAGGTTCTTCATTCATAAGACTGGCTTTCAGTCTAATTGCCACTTCCAGCAATCTTTTGGGACTGGGTTTACCTCAGTCCATAACAACATAGCAACCAGATGAAGGGCTGGGAGTACACAAAGCTTTTTTTCCCCTCAGTGAAATACCAGAGGACAAACAAAGGAAGAAAACTTCATCCGTATATCTGACAGATTAAACTTTAGAACCTAACAGTTACCATAGCCCATGCAGCATCACAGTCCAACCAATCCAGTGATAACATCTCCATATAGTAATTGCATTTCTACAGAGCATATCCATCACTATAATAAAGTATCTACTCTTACAGATCTCAAGCCTACTCACTGGAGCAACCTTTGATGGCACAAATGACTCCACATCTTTCTTTGTGATTCTACCATCTGGTCCAGTACCTAAAAGAATCAAAGAAAAACATAAGAGGATTTCAAGTATTTGCAACAGGGCATTGTTTTTAAAGTACCAGTTTTATTCAACAGAGAGAAGTCGCTTAACACAACCTCTGGTGAGGACAGCTGCATAGTCAGGATGCTCCTGATAGGGAGGAAAGAAAAGAATACGCACGGAGAATAATATGGAGAAAGACAGACACTAGACAGTGAAAGTAAGGAAGCAGAAAGACAACCTACCTTTCACTTGGGCAAGGTCAATTCCTTTTTCTGCTGCAATTTTCTTTGCCAGGGGACTAGCCAGCATCCTTCCTTTCTGGGGAGGCAGCCCAGCTGCAGGGACTGCTGGAGCGGAAGGAACAGAAGGCTGAGGAGGAGGAGCAGCAGCAGGAGTTGCCACCACCTTAACAGAAGAATCAAAGCCATTAGCTTCAGGATCATTCAGCAAAGGCTTTGAAGGTACAGTAAGAGAACAGGACCATCTAATTACCAGTCTAGAGAATACCAAAATTGTCACTAATCTAAAAGAACTTTCAGATTCAGAGAAGTTTCTCAGGGCCAGAAATGAAATCAGAAGCTTCCAGGGAAGGAGACCAACTAAGCTGCTGAAGTATACACTCAAAAAAAAAGGGTCAAAAAAGTAACTTAGGCTCCTGGTTTTCAAGGCTAAGGCATTAGAACTGGCACAAGCAACAGGCTGGAGAAGACTGTAATGAGTAGCTATCTGCTCCAGTTTTTGGAGGGCAAATTAACAATTACTTCTTAGGTCACCTATCACCAACACGAGCTGGCCTTGCATTCACACAATCATAAATAATATTGTTAGAGCCAGTGCCTCACACCATCAAACCAGCAGAACAGGTCAGATCAGACAACTTTGTTATCCTCATAACTTCTCCCACATTCTAAGAATTGTCCTTACCGGAGGAGGAGGTGGGGGAGGAGGCGCTTGTGCCTTGATGTCTGTTACCGCAGTGGGCTGGTAGTCAGCAAAGGCTGGAATATCAGACTCTTTCTCCACAATTATGCAGAGAGCTGCTCCTAATGGCACATCTCTTGTTCCTTCAGGCACTAAGATTTTTGCCAAGTAGCCTTCCTCCTGCACTTCAAAGCCTTAAGGGACAGAAACAAAACTGGTTAAGTGCCTGATGCAGCTGAGGAGTTCCTCTAAATGCTGCTTCTAAAGACTTTGGTAACTAAAACCATGCCCTATATTTAGTAGGCAAGGGAATCCTTTTCAGTGCAGCTACTAGGGAAAAATCTCCATACACTGCACATTACTATGAAGGACTGATGAAGAAATCAGAAGTGGTTTTAGGAGCTCTGACAGTTAGCTCTCCAATGTAATGAGAAGTTAACAAAACTTGTTTTGGTTGCCCTACAGCTTCATGTCCTGAGCAGCTAGGAGAACAGTTAGCACAGAGTGTACTCTAGATTCTCCACTTTAAAGGGCATCTCATCCATTCTTGACTTTGGAGTTGACTCACCTATTGTGGCTTTATCTGTCTCAATTTCTGCCAGTAAGTCTCCCTCATTCAGTTTCTCCCCGACCTTCTTCTCCCATCTCTGCACTGTGCCCATTGTCATGGTAGGTGACAGGGCAGGGAGAGTGACCTGTGAAGACAGAGAATACAAGAGGATCAGATTCTGGTAATACACGGAAGGAACAGGAACACAGTTTTAACTCCTGACTAAATGATGCCAACCTAAAGAAGTAGCCAGCCTTTAATGCATCTGGCTCCATTACAGCAAAGAAGAGTGTTATCTCATATTACTAGCTGGCTCCTTTCATCAAGCCTAAGCAAAAAACCAAGCAAAAGCAAAGAGCAAATAACCTATATATCAAAATAATTACTACCACCATCACATTGGGAATGTCTTGCATCTGCTATTTACAAAGCAAAAAGAAAGACTGAAGCAAGTCACTTTGTGACAAACAGGTTTGGCCCCTTTAAAAGCTGTACAGACCGATCTTCCAATAAGCACTCAGAGATGTTGTAAGTTTGCACATACATATTGCTGTGTAACAAATACAGCACGGGTGAGTATAACTTCAGAGCAAAACTGGACAGATAAGGCAAGCAGTGTGAAAGAAGCACATTCAGCAGCTAAAACACAAGTCAGATTAAGAAGCCTTTAATTAATTCTTTGTTCAATTACTGATTTTGCATAATATCTCAAACAAATCAGTTCCCACACGTGTCATCTATGGAATGAGGTTTACTATTTCAAATGCTCTTTTTCAAATGAATGTCACAGAAATACTCTACTACAAAGTGCTCAAATACAACAATGGAAGGTGTACACTTCAATATCTAAGCAAGGTAAATAGATTACCCACAAATACAACTCATTATTAGTCACCCACAAACCCATCTGGTATGTTCTCATCAGAGTATCAGAGACTTGAGTTCCGCCCCAAGATGCAAACAGGGCCTTCTGAGCTTATTCACACTTAGCACAAGGTCTTTTTATACCAGCACTATCCAAATAATGCAAATACAGCGGGTATTTTTTCTAGACTGCATAACAATCCTGGAGAGACAAGAACCTCCTCTACCAGCGGCTGGGATGCTGACATTTCTGGAAAAGTTTACTGGGACCTCTTCTAACACCTGCTTTAAGCATGCAACAATTCAAGTGGCACATACTCCTGCAACTGTAGCTAATACCTTCTCACTCCAAATAGTATTTATGATAAAATGCCCTGGAACTAGCAATGCCAAAGACAGAAAACGAGTGTAACAAGCCTTAAATCACCAGCAATGCTCTCTTACCTGCATATGAGGAGGGTAAGAGCTGCCAGGAGCCTGAGGAGAAGGCTGAGGTGGTGGTGAGGGAGCTGCAGCTTGAGGGGGAGGCACTGAGGGTGGAGGGGGGGCAGATGCTGCAGAATCTAGAGTATAATTTTTAAAGGCATCGACATGTTCAGGCCTAGAAGAAAACACAGAACCGCAAAAGCAGTCAGATGACTGTCTCTTAAGCCTTTCACACAGACACCCAAGATGCCCCAAGAGAGAAAATTCAATTCAAAGGCTAGCGAAATACATACTTTTCTACGGTGATACATATTATGGCCCCAATAGGAACATCTCTTGTGCCTTCTGGCACCAGAATCTTGGCCAAGTAGCATTCATCTAAGCTCTCAAAGCCAACTGTTGCTTTGTCTGTCTCCACCTTTGAGAGAGAACAGGATATCATTATGGCAGCAGAAAAGACCAGTGTGCTCAAAGCTTTCCAGTCTGATAGCATATGGCCACAACACACACAGTTCTGGAAAAAATCATCCTGTGGCACCAATCCTAGGCAAGCATGCTCTCAAACAGGTTAAGTGCTGCTCCTGCTCAGAAAGAAGAAAAGCAGCAACCAGTTTTGAAAGGCTGTCAGTCACTTGTTCCCAACATCATCTGTGATCTTGAACCCAAGAGATCTGTTCAAATGAGTGCAACCAGGGACAGAACTCAGGACGCACACACAGCTCATTAGAAATGCAGCACAGCCTGTGCCCCCAGAATACCTCTGCTATGAGGTCTCCTTCATTGATCTTGTCACCCTCCTTCTTTTCCCAGCGTGCAATGGTGCCCATCTGCATCGTGGGGGACAGAGCTGGCAAGGCCACCTGTGAGGAACAGGGCAGAGTTACAACCCAGAGAGTCTTGATAATACGAACCCCAAGCATAGAGCAAAGATAGATCCTCAGCACAGGCTGGAACAGGGGACACAAAGGAGACTCTCAGCAAATTCCCAGCAGGTAATGACTGCCTCCAACTTCCTAGTAAGACCCCAGTGCAAACCAATACGGGGGTGCTGAGATGGGGTTGACCAAGAAAAGGAGAAGCTACGCCAGGGGACATAGGAAGGTATGGGGAAAAAGAACTAGTGACAATGAAGGTGATACCCACTGATGGCAGAAGGACTCAAGGTAGTGGCAAGGGTATGAGAACCGTGGGAGTGGGGAAAAAAACTGCAGTTTCCCTGGGACAAACTGAGCTGCTCAGTAACAGGACACGAGACCCAGAAAATGAAAGGGCTGCCCCCGAAGCAGGGAGGCGTAAGAGTCTCTGGGGGGACCTAACGGCTGTCTGGACACAGACGTTATGGGGTGGGAGGGAGGAGAGGGGGCTGACAGACTGCCTGGGATGGGGGGAAGAGGAACCTCTTACCTTCTGATGAGCCGGGAGGCTGCAGCAGCGGCACGGGATGAGCCGAGGCCAGGCAAGAGGCAGCAGGAGCCCGCCGGGCCGCTGCACGGGGCCACCCCACCCTGGGCCGCGGCTCAGCGGTCCAGCCCCAACCGGCGGGCCGCGGCCGGCTCCAGCACCACTGAGCGCTCGGCAGTGCCCCCGAGGAGCCCCCGCGGCGCCCCGGGCCACTCGCCGTGCCAACACCCGCCACATGCTGCAGCTGGAGCCGGAACCGCGGCGCCGCCGCCGCCGCTCGGTGACCTCCGTCCGGGCACGGCGCCGTACAGCCCAGCGCGACGCTGCCGTAAAGCGCGGCGAGGTGAGTTAACCGTGTAATGGTCGTGATGAGGCGGGGGAGCCGCAGTGCGCAGCGGGCGGTGGGTGAGGAAGAGCCTCATGGCTGAGGTCGGTGACCGGAGCCTGTCCAGCACGGAGAAAGCGGGGGGCTGTCAGCGAACGTGTACCCCCTATCTTTGCGCAACGCACCCCCACAGTTGCAACAGCCCCTCCTGGATTGCCCTGGTCGCTATCACATGGGCTCGATTTTAGCCAGAGCCCAGGTCTGCCTGGAGCCACGTGAAGCCAGAAGGTGTTCTATGCCCGGCATCCAGCAGCACAGGCTCACCCAACCAAAGACTGCCCCTTTGAAAGCAAAGTGTTGTACAAGGGGTTGGAACGCGCAAGGGAAAAGCGCTTAGCTGGCTGCCACCATACACAGTAAAATCCCGTCATGTACATTACTGCTGGTTTAACATGGTGAATGATTAGGAGTGGCTGCTCCTAAGTGTATAGGACTTGGCTTAACTCAGCCACTTGCATCCGTTCACGCTATCTTGGGTGTAGAAGCAGTGAAATTTGCTATCACCAAGGCAGCCGAGCAAACCTTGTGCATTCTGTGGTGTTCATGACAGCTTTAAAAGTAATGTAAATGCAATTCTATGTCTGTTCATCTCCCAAGTCTCAGAAAAAATACACGCTTTCCTAAACCACTGTGAAAAAGCGATTAAAAATGTTTCCTCCGGGACCAAGGGGATGCTAACCTTAAGCACGCTCTGATTTATGCACTGTATCCCTACCTGTGCCTTCTCATTTCAAAGCCGTCTCCCCTTTCACAAGCACTGAACAGCCTCAGTTTGCAGACCCTGTTTTATTGAGATAACTGGTTCATTAATCCAAGGACTACCCAGGCAGGTATGTCTCGTTCAGATGTACAGATACAACTTCACTTTCCTAGAGAACAAGCTTTAGAATAGCTGCCATAAGGGATGAATGCAAACATCCAAGTTTCAGTGAAAAGGTAATCTTACACAGAGCATGTATGTTACATAAGTAAGGAAAGTAAATTTGAACAAAGTTTGGACCAAAAAAAAAAAAAGAAAATATTAAAACCAGTAAAAAATGTGAATCCTGGGTATGATATTGAGAACACATCCCCAGAATAAACCCACTGAAGTCAGTGTTACAGCAAACTGATTCAGTGCCAAACTGACTTAAACCACAATATCTTTTGCCTTTATCAGAAATATATAGCCAACAGCTTTTCCAGGCGATACTTCTTATCCCTATGCCTAACATTTTTCACCTCCTCCAGACCCCTTTCAATCAATGCAAAGGTAAAATGTCTGAAGGAGGCTGCAGCATCAATACAGAAATAAAGGTGAATCCAGACTGTGCATGGGATATAGTGTTTCAGAGCAGCAGACTTTCAGCTTCAGTGACAGCAGTTCCATCTTCACTATCACAGAGGGGAGCTGCATACAGAAACCCAAGAACAGAGCATTGCTATCAGTTCTGTCTCAGCAGATACTGATAGCATCTTCTTGTCTTCTTTTGTCCTAGCTTACATGTGGCTTTAGCATGGATGAAAGGCACATGACTGCCACATCTAAAAAGCAAGCGTTTTGCCCAGTCTTGCTCTTTCTCAAATACAGCACATTGTTGCTCTGGAGAACATGTGTTTCCAGATAAGATTCAGACCTTGGCTCTCTAGTGGCAGTGAGTGTATTAAATGTGCCCATGGTTAGTTATCTGAGCTGATCTAAGAACAAGAAAAGGTTGTCTACTGCATCAGTTAACAACTTTTTTCTTCATGGGAAAACTGAATAGCTAGGGGCAAGGATTGAAGACTTATCCATTAGAAGCTCTGATCACATTAGCAGCCTCCTGTGCTTTCAGTGCTCCAAAACTAAACTGCTCATCTTTGAGTAGCGGAGAGATACAGAACTGGCAACTACAGGCCTTCAAAATGGTCTTAATTTTCTCCATAGAATTGTAGCCTGGGTGCATGGCTCTTGCCAAAATAAGATTGGTGTGTAAAACCTGAAGCAACAAACACTTGAGAAAAATTTGCTATTCAAATACAACTGATTTCAGTATAGCAACCCCATGCTCTCTTTATGAAGACACTAGAGATCATACAACAAAGAAACTTATGCAGGGAGGAAGAATATCTTTGTTTCTTTTCCAAACAGATGTATTCCCCCCTGCAGACCACTGATGAACTTGTTAACTGATGAACTTTCCTACTGCTGTCTGTAAGGAGAATGTCACCATAACAAATTGTCCAGAACAGGAGGCATGTTTTGTTGTGCCACTGTGGCACAGAGCCGCAGAACAGCCTCAAACTACTTCCTGAACAGTGAAGCAGTGAGAAAGTAAATAGTATTGCTGATGCCTATTAAAGCTGTCAAAATTATAAAACCCAGCAGGAACTGGTTGGATTTCAATAGTAAAATAAAAGTTATGAGCCCAGTGTTGGGTTAACAGAATACAAAACATCTCCACAACCATGAGAAAATGAGCAAAACACAGTATAATGCGTGCAGAAATATACAGAACGCACTTGCACTAGTATAAAAATATCCACAGTCCTCAGACAAATGTAAACTGGTACAAAATAATTCCAAGAACAGGAACATGTTTACAAAAGGACATGTTAATATAAAACCAGGATCAGCTTCTCCCAGACTTATGCGCAGCACAGACACACAGGTAGTCCACGGAAGGGCCACATGTACCGAGAATGAGCACAACCTTGATTTGCCGTAAGTCAACAGTGTCTGTGGTACAATGCAGCCAGCACTCTGGAAACTCAACTGGCTGCCAGCAGAGGGTCAGAGACAGGCAATGCAAGAGCAAACAGAAGCAACCCCCACAAAACCAAAAAAAACCCATCCTCAGGGATTTTAGGGCTTGTCCTTTCCCAAGTAGTCCATTATTTCCTGATCATGCAGGCACCCCAGGAGCAGGCATACCAGGGAACTGGTGGTGTAAGCAACGGGGTTTATTCTGCCAGTGTGGGTAACTATTTGGTGGCTCTGGCAACGAGTGGACAGCAGCACACAGTGATGCCTGTGCACAGGTGGTGACAAACTGCCTTGCTGAAAGAGGAGAGGGCAAGAAAGCAGGGAAAGAGGCTCAACAAGGAGAGGGGCTGAAGTACCACAGGGAAGCAGCCAATTCCAGCTCCCCCACAAATTAAATCCTTCAGCAAATAAGCAAGCATCAAGATCCCACAGTCCCCATGGCAACAAAACAAATCCAGAATGCCTCAGAGGTGGGTACAGCTTTGGAGAGCAAGTAGGAAAAGCAGGGCTAGGAAATGGAAGCCTGAGTTTGGGAGAAAGGGAGCTTTGCCAAGCTGGTGATCTTTGCGTTAGACCTTGCGTAAAACCTCCCGAAGACTCTTCCCTCCTCAGATCACTTTTCTATACTGTTAGTCCAGAATGTCCAGGAAGTTCAGTCTGCTCCTGCAGCACGTGTAAGTCTAGAACCAGAGCTGGTAAAACCTTCAGCTCACGTAATCTAGAGGCTGCTTCTGGCTCTTGAAGGCAAAGGTTCACATTTTTGCCATCGATGCAGATCTGTGTAATTGCATGTACCAGAAACAGACTTGTAATGCTCAGATCACAGTCTGGAGCACATACTGCAGGAATGGAGAAGCAGAGGAAGGGAGACATTAAGGCCTTCAGAGTTTAGTTGACAAGACAAAGCAAGGTGTTTTTTTCCATGGACCTGTCATTTCAGTCTCAGAATGCTGCATTTGGGCACTGAAAGTCAGACACCGGGTGTCCATGCACACAGCATGCATTGCCTGTTGTTTGCAGAGAAGCCCTCTTTTTTTGGCAGCTTGATTTGAACTCTTTCCAGCACACAGGCTGTTGGCCATTCTTTGAGTTCAGCAGCCAGTTACAGGGTTCCATAGTGACAAGACTTAAAAGCTTGATTAATTCTCTCCATGGTCTTCTTCCACCCAGGCCACAATTTTCCCCTCCCAACCAGGAATGATGTCATCATCATGGAATACCTATAGAAGATAAATAAGGGAGTTCAGCCATGTCTGGAGTCTGGACACCACTCTTGTACAGTGAGTGCATGCATTAAGTCAGAAATCCTAGCTCACATTTGACTACGCAGCTCAAAGAACACGTACATCATCCATCATTCACAGGTCCGAGTAATCTTTTTGGGGTTTAGGTAAAAAAAAGCCAAGCCAAACCAAACCAACAGATTAGACCCCTTCTTTAACCAGCAACCTTCAAGATAATTAGCGGCATGTATTTGACAGGAAAGGTAAAATGAAGAGAGCAAACATGCCTTTTCTGATCCAGACTACAATCCTGCAGAATGGCTACGTAGTCAGCTGACTGCTTCCAGAAAGGATAACCCTGTGCACTTGTCTTAATCAATTTGTGAAACAGGAACTATCGCAGTAACCTTTAATGAATCCAATCTGCACTGACACCAGCCTGAGCATAAAGGGAGCTGTAACGCAGTACATGAAGGAAAGGATATCACAAATGGAGTTATCTCTGGAAAACCTTTAGAAGGATGTATGAGAATATTGTTGTTGGTTTGTTGTTTTTTAATAAACCACATTTGCCTAGAGTGTCTCTCACTGCAACAGGTTTTATAAAGCCACTTAAAGGGCTAGAAGTGTAGCCTGAGTTTTTGCCCAGTGTCCCCTGAGCAATGGTGTGTCACAGACTGTCTTTGCCAATAGCCAGCTTTGCCCAAGAGGCTCTGCAATTCCCAGGCAACTGCAATCCCATTCATGTAATTGCTCTGTCTGGGGATGAAAACATCCCACTTTAGCAGAAATACACAGTTTGTTTGGGGGCAAAATCGAAGATTTCATTAATTTAGAAGTGAGGTGACCACAGATCTCAGGGTTGTGCGGTAACACAGAACCCAAAGTGGCTGATAGCTGAATACCACTTACCTCCTCCTTGACTGTGCCAAACTCTGGATCCAGGGCTTTGAAATGGTACCGGTGAGTTCCTTCACGATCAATAGCTACCTTAAAATCCTTCAGAGTCACTTCCCCTAACCTGCAAGGGAAGAGTTTGGCACTATCCTGTGGTACACCTACCAGATTTAGCTCAGGTGTAGTAACATGGCATGCAGAGCCACAGCACAAGTCTAGCTAGGCATGTGGGACCCTGGCCACAGGGATGTGAAAAGTGTATCCCCTCCAGGAACACAACTGTCAAGCCCAGGGTTGTCTTCAGAGGAACAATTGCCTCCTAATTCACAGAGAACAGCCTTTTTCTCTTTTCCACTGACAACCATACTCGTCCTGTACATGCCACAGTAGAACTGCTTGGCTGCTTTCTCCTGCTCTTTGAAGTTACTGGAAAGAGGTGGATCTCTTACGGCTCTAAAACAATTGCATCATCTAGGGGACTGCTTTAAGCAGTTTTCCCCAGAGAGTGGTATGAAATCCAATGCTCAAGTTAACACACAGACAATTTGTGCTAGTTGTGACCGTACCCAGAAGAAAACAGACTAATGCATTAAGGGAAACAAGCACCTTCCACATCAGTGCCAGTAAGGCAAAGCCAGACCTCACCTCTTTGGTATGTTGACCATGAAAGGTGTGAGGGAGCGGTCAGTGAAGTATAACACTTTGGTGCAGGCACTGGTGCTCATCACGGGTGTACTGTGAGAATGAGGCAGTTCTGCAAAAAGAGCACAGTCATTGGGGAACAGCCTGTCTCCTACAACAGGAAACAAAAGGGGTGGCTCTGTCTTTTCCCGGTACCTACAGTCTCCTGCAGCCTCACAGACTTTCTAGGTAACGTTTACAACCCATATTGGAAAATACATTCATAATGATGAAAAGCAAATGTGAAACGTGGTGTCAGAAAAGGCTGTGCTGTTATGCTTGTGTGAAATGAGAATGTATCAGGGCTAGACGCTGATAGCAGAAGAGGGGAAGAGGCAACTGTAGTTATCTGTATCCACTAGATGGTGCAAACCAGCAGGAAAGCTGAAATAGCATCGCATTTCCCACTCATCTCAAGGAAAATTGTCGTATTTATACTGCAGTACTACTGAAGTGGCCCAAACAGACTCCCACTGTGATGGTGCTTTACAAACAAGCAGCCGTAGATTGCCTCTGCCCTGCTTCCTTTGTAGCAAAGTCTGATCTGTACAGCAAATGACTAAAAGGAGGAAAGTCAGCTCTGGTAAAGGGAACAAGAAGCTGGAGGTGGCAGATTCCCAAGGAGATACTACACCTTGGACTTTGGCCAGGAAACCTAAGCAGTGAATTTGGCAGTCAGAAGGCTGGAGGTCAAAGACACTTACTGGATTTGGGAGGCCAGGAGTCTCTACACTCATTTGTTACTCGGCTTGCTGGTGATTTCCCCCGGGTCTAGGGTGCAAAGCCAAAATGTGAGAACAAGGTGTCACCAGTTGGATCTCCCATTGCTGCTTAGCTCTGGGTTGTGTGTGAGGGGAAGAAGTTAAGAGCAAAGTGCCCTAGGAAGCCTTTACCCTTCTCTCTTGCCTCTTCTGTGTTTCCACACGGTACAGGCGTTCCATTAGGCTGGAGATGCCTTGCTCCAGGCTGTCAATCGTGTGATGCTGTGGATCATGGCCACTGAAACTGTTCCTGAGGCTGCGAAGAGCATCACGAACCAGTTGCAAGTCATTTGTCTGCCCAAGAGACCACAAGTCAGTCAGACTTAACTCCAGGCTGCTCTCTTCCCATCTAAAGCCACAGATCTTAGAAAGGGGAAATATCTCTGGAGCCTTCATTTGCATCTGGCTGGGAAAACTACCCATAGGTACACTTACCCCTTGGTGTGCTGTGGGAGCAACTCCTTTCCCTGCTGTCTGGAGGAAGCCATTGCTCTGAGCACTGTGACCACTGCAAGCCATTACCTGTCCAGGGGAAGATGTGTGTGCCACTAGGAATGCAAGAGTTAGGACCTCCCCAAAGATTCCAGTTTGAGAACATCAAGATGATAAGAAAACATGAAAACTTCCCACATTAGTGATATCCCATCTTCTACCAGGTAAATACACTCACTAAGGAGAGTGCAGCCTGTCCTATAGGTCATGATTCCTCTCACACAGGTGGAGAAGAAGAGGCAGAGTCAAGAAGGAGCTTGCTGCTACATCAGAGGGCTCTACAAGTTCTAGTGAGTGTTCAAGTGGCACTGTGCAGGGACTGATACTGGGGCTGACGTTCTTTCCACCAAGACAGTTCCAAGTGCTCAATAGCAGGGTCAGTAGGAAAAGGAGGAGATAAGAAGCTAAACTGTGGTCTAACCATTAGCTACCATCTGAACTGAAGCTAGAAGCCAAGAACTTCTGGCTTCCACTCCTGTACTCCCTTCATTGTTTCATCTCTTAGGATTTTGACACAAGACACTAAGCCAGAATGCTCATACTGAGAGATTTGCTAAGATGGATGCTTTATGTAGTCTGGCTGCCTTGGTTATGGCACTGACAATGAGATTGCAGAGCCAGGCCATTCTGGGATGAAGTGGATGATTTCTGGAGATAGGTAGCTAAAGGGTGCTGGACAGCACTGTTAGAAAGAAACATCATTCCAACAGTCCAATGTGTAGATCAAGTCTTCCCATACCTCTTCAGCCTCTCTCTTCCTGCAGTGAGCTAGCAGGGCCTCTTTGTGCTCCAGCTCCCTCTCCAAATCCACCTGAGGGGAGTAGAAGAGTCAGCACAAACTGAGCCATCAAAGTGCCAGCTCTCAGGGCATCACCTCAGGGCACCACCTGCTCCATACCTGTTGGTAGCTGGCCTCAGAAAGCTGCCTAAGCATTTCATCCAGTTTGGTCTGATGCTGCTGTAAATGCCGGTCCTTCTGGCATAGTTCTTTCTGCAACACAGTCATCAAGAGAAACATCAGAGAAGCTATGGATGGCCCATCTTTGGCAGTTTTCAAGGCCAGGTTGGATGGGGCTTTGAGAAACTTGGTCTAGTGGAAGGTGTCCCTACCCATGGTAGGGGTTTTGGAACTAGATGAGCTTTAAGGTTTCTTCCAACTGAAACCATTCTATGAAACCATTCCATGATTCTATAATCAGGACAGGAAGTAGGGCTCACAACCATCTTCCCATGGCAGGGAAGGTTATGCCATCTGCCAGGATAAGGTTCCTCTACATGCTGACTTACATAATGTGTGTACTTCCACCTACATGTTAGAACCAAGTGTCAAAGTTTGCTTTGAAAAGATCAGTCAGGTAGCAGTAGCCTGGAGTCCCCTTGCCCAGCAAAGATCCACAGCTGAGGCCAGACAACTGTTCCAGAGAAAACAGATTCCTGAGGGATCAATGGACAGTCAAGTGGCCCAACCTAACCTGTAGGCTTCTGCACAAGTGTTAGTTACTCAGCAAGCCACCACAGCAAAACCATGACAATAAAAGATCTATAAAAAGCTGTGGGCACAACACAAAGAACATCTGATCCCTCCCTCTCATTACAAATCCAGGCTATTGCCACTTATTAATTATCCAGGGTGCCATTCCCAGAGGTGACTGAGTGCCAGGAAGACAGCAGTCACATTCACAAAACTGAAGAACCACCAGATGCTGCCCCCAGCAAAGCCTCCAGTGAAGAGAGGTTCCATTACCTTGTATTCTGCCAGTAGCCGGTTTCTCTCATCAACCTTCCTCTGAAGGTCAACCTGCAGAAATAACACAGAGGTGTGAGGTAGGTACTCCTAGAGAGTTAGTGATCACCTCTTTGCCCCTTGCTCTAAAGGGTGACCTGGGACCAAGTATCTGCAGAGTTCAAGGGAGCTGGTGTCTCAGGATGCAGCCTTTTGGACAGGACACTTCCTTCCTTGCCCTTCTCTCTCCAGGAGGAGACTGTACATGGTAGTTCCACCTGCCAAAGTGCCACTTGCTAATCCAGGGAGCACAGTGAGGAAGGAAGACTGCAGCTGTACTGAAAACATCATGGAAAGCACCACCCTGTTTCAGCTGAAGGTCGTGGAGGACAGGAAATGGAAGTGAAGAATAAGCAACTCCATCGAGTCCCACAGCTGGCAAATAGACTGTGTGCAGTTTTCACCCTGCAGAGACCTTTGACTGGTTGTTCACTATCCCACGACCCCACAAACTATGCTGCAACCACCAACTCCACACCCTGTGACTGCTGGAGCCCTCAGGGCCACCAGCCTCCTAAAATAATCTAACCCTCAGCAGCAGTGACTCACGTTCTGGTTGTGCAATTCCTCCTTGTCCATGTTTGCTCTCAGCAGTTCCTGCTTTAGCTGAAGAACTGACGCATCCTGTTGAATCAGCCTTTGCTGTAAAGCATCCTAGGAAAATATGTTATCTGTAGGTAGGTGCAAGACAGAGGCAGAAACCTTTTCCTGGGAAGCAAGTGACCTAGATGAGTGGCTGTAACACAGTGGGCCCACTCACAGGGCTCCAGAATGCCCACCCAATGGGCCCTCAGTCCTTCTGCCTTTGTCTTAGGTAAAAGTAATTTCCCTGCCAATATTCTAGCCATAGGAGACAGAGGGATTTCTGTGCTTCTACCTGGATTTTCAGCTCCAGAAGTGGCCTGATAATTTACTCTTATGAAAGAAAACAGCAGTGTTCTTAGAGGGTCTTTTCAGCAGCCTACAGCTAGTGTCTGCAGCCATACACCTGCAACATCCAGGGAGCAGAAAAAGGCCAATGTCAGCTAAGGACACAAGGAAACTCAGTGTGACCTAGTCTCTCTTAAGGGGCCAATGTCAGGACTAGTTCTGCACCTTTCACGCATTGTTATCCAGAAGCCAAGAGCTCTACCTTGGATAGCTATTGCTGTTTGCTTCCTTCACAGAAGCCTGACAGGCAGCTCTAAAAATACCTCTGCTCAGGAGTATATTATTAGTGTGCAGAACTCTGGGGGGAAGAACCGAGCAAACAGGAGCCAGAATTGTGAACAATGCTGCAGCTTAAGAGGACAGAGATTCCCCTGTGCTCTTTTCCCTCTACTATTAAGTTCACTGGGCCAATTCTACTGTGCATACCACAAGATGGTGGGGGGGGAAAGCTGTGAGAACCACGCAAACATCCTACACCTCATATTTTCTTTATGGGAGACAGACAAAAGAGAGGACATTTGACCACAATCCCACAGACAGAAACACAATCCAGGAGACCTAACTCCTTGGGCCTGCCTTAACTTCAGTCTCTTCCTGGAGCTTGAAACAGACCATAAGATCCCCCACCAAAGTCCCCTAAATGCACCTCCCTCAGAAGTGTATGGGTGCTTCTGGCGCTACTTGTGCACTGCAGACTCTAGTATTTAGGAAGGACCCCTTTCCTCACCTTTATTCCCTGTAGGTTTCGAGCTTCTTGTTTGTATTTCAGTAGCTCCTTCTGTAAATGCAATACAATCTGATTAAATGGCATCTTGTCACCCCTTCAGAATCAACCCAAGTCAGTGTTCTCTGTCCCCAGGCACCTGCTCCAGAAGAAAGCACATCCCACCTTTTCCCACAGATCAAAAAGTGTGTCAGGCCCTGAGTCATTTTAATGAGTAATACTCAATACATTTTAATAAGTAATACATTTAATGGGTGCTATCCCACAAACTTATTAACTGCTAATATGAATACAAGAAACACTTCACAGCCATGTATTGTGAGAGCTCTCTGGGTCAATGAATTACGGTCTCAGGGAAGCAGGTGCCTACACTCCTGGAGCGGTGGAGTTCCCATGCAGGAGAATATGGGAACAGAATTAGAGCCCTAGCACAATACATCCCCCCTGTCATCCGTTCTGTTGTCCACTAACCCCCTGCTTCAAATCAAGTAGGGTAGAGTCTGCAAAGATCTCTTGACCCAAAACTTCTCTTTCCCCTCTAACCTTCAAGTCTTGATTTTCTTCCACACTCTGGTCCAGGCGACTTCGGATTATGATCTGAATGTAAAATACCATGGTTGTTATTGTGCATGACACTTGCCTGTGGCAGAGCAGGGCAAAGGGCAGCTTAATCAGAGAAATGTAGGTACAGCAATGTGCTTACCAGCTGCTCTTCAGGGCAGGCTCCACGTTCACAAAGTTCAAAGGACCCTTCCTGCTCATCCTCAGGTAAAGACCCATTGAGCAACAAAGCCTGGGAAGATGAAGGAAAAAAATCTCCTCCTCAGGGGTTTCAAAGGAAAACAGGCTACCTGAAGCTGTGGCAACAGTCAGTGATAGCAACAGTCTCTCAACAGTTTCATTTTCTATTTCTGCTGACTTATTCCCCTCAAAAAACAGCAACTTGTTCAGGAATGAACAATAAGATTTATCCCCTGAGAAAGCTCTCTCAGAGATCTCTGTCAGCCAATAATCTTGCCCACAGAAAGACACCAAACACACACAACTACTCAGAGTTTTGAAGAGTGACATCTGTCTGAGGCTTCAATCCACAGGTAGCATTCACTACAGTAACAGATTTGAAGTCTAAAGCATACTGAATCATCTTTACATCATAAGGCTTCTCTTCTGGAATGAGACTGAAGTATCCCCTGCTGAAAGAAGCCATTCTTCTCACCACATGTCTTGAAAAGACTTTAGAAACAGGATGTTCAGGGAAGCCTCATTCTGTTCTACACTAGACAAGGCTGAGATGCATTCAGAGTGTCCAAGTGAGAGAAGAGCCCTTGCCCACACAGACAGTGAAAATCTTAAGCTATGCCCTGTGCTTCAGGAAGGCTACTAGAAGCATGGTATTACCTCCTTCCACAGCTCCAAAGTAGCCTAGATATCTATGAAAAGATGCCAGAATTCCTACAGTAGACTGAACCAGCCTGAAGGAGGAAAAAGTGCACTAAGGGAAGTGTGACTAGCAAGACCAGGCCAGATCTCCAGCAAGATATACCCTAGTGGTTTTCCCTAGCTGATGGTCTTTACATTGACCTTCCTGGTTTTAACTTCCAGGACTCAGGGCACCTGGTATGTGCCAGGATGTTGCATACAACTGCACACACTGGAAAGAGTCATGCCTCTTTCTTTCAGTTAGATTTCTAGTTATTTTCTGTTTAACTGCATGGCTGAAACCAAAATGTCCCATTTGCAGCAATACTCCAGTTCAGCCCCAAATGACTTCAAGGCTGACAGTTCAGGTTCTGCCTGCTGACAGAATCTTCCACGAAAAAGCTACAACTGCTGCCAAACAGCAAGTAGCAATCTGTACTCAGTTAATGCGGAAGTTTTTTGGAAAACTGTTTCCTCAGTGCCTCCCAAACTCTTCCCAGTGGGACACTCAAGTAGGAATCACACAGGAACATAAAAAGTTACCACAGTTTTAGTGCCTTATGGGGTATACATACATCAGATCCTTAATATTTCGATCAAACTCTCATGAACTGGAGGCTCTTAAGTATTGAGTAAGAGCAGGAAAATCAATTAATCAAATCCAATTTCTTGGCTAGCAGCATCAGCTGCCTCTTCTTACTCCCAGGGGATGAAGGGGCAGCAAATGCCAGCTGCTCACCCTCACTCCTGAAACATGGGGGCTAGGGCTAGAGGAACAGAGCATGCCAGCCCCTCCACTGCTGCCTCTTCCTGCTTGCACTGGGAACACAACGCAACTGGATTTTACTGGTGAACCAAGCCAGGGTTGTTTGGGGTTTTTTTTTGTTTTGAGTCTTTTGTTTCCTGGCCATTGTCCACAGGGAAAATGGCCTCTGATCTGCACCCCACCCTCTGTCCCGGCTGCCTGTGCTTCTCACACAATCTCTGCTTTGTTTACTGGCACATAAATATTTACAATTCAAAGCCAGTATGGTTCCCAGCACAAATAAAAAGGAATATCCCTGAGAGAGTTCAGGGTCTTTACCATATGGATCAGGGGCTCTACTCCTCATGCAGAGTCAAACACATTGGGCTGAGGGTCATTGGTCGGGGGGGGCTGGAACAGGGCAGCAAGGGAAAGGTCCCACAAATAGCTTTGTAGAGAATATGCTTAGCTCACTGAAAGACTGATGCAAGTCTGTGTGATCCCTGATCAGCTCTGTGAATCTTGATTGATTTCCTGACATTCCTTGTCTCTCTGCATTACTTCCGATCACAAATCACAGAAAGACTGCTCTATTCTCTCAGGCTGCTAACAAAACCTGCAGGCTGGTGAAGTGCCCTGCTGAAGAAGGGGAGTCCCTGTCCCAGCACATGGGAAAACCCTGCTGCATCCTTACATTTGGCATAGTAACAAACGTGCTTTGCATAGTGCCAGCACATACAGGAGTTAGCCTAGCATCACAGGACAGGGCACCGAGCCAATGAACCCACCTTAGGATCTGGACTCCAACCAAAAGACAACACAGACATAATCACCTTCTCAACACAAGCTTTGGTTTAGATTCTCTACAGTAGTTCCATTCTTACCTGCATTCAGTGTGCCCTTTGCCTTCTCACAGTCCACTTACATTACTACCAGTGAATATCAGTCTTTATAGCAACATTCTTACTCCCTCCACACCCTCCTCTCTCCCTCCCTCCCTACCAAATAAGAGCCTCAATTCATGTCAAGTTCAAGTTTTGGAGAAGTCTGAGCCAAGAAAAATGTTGTGTCTGACTGGTGTTAAACATCTTTTCTTTGAAACCTTGGTAAATATACTGGGGCTGGGGAAGTTGCAGCTATATTTCTTCCTTCCCTGGGCTCTTTTGGTTAAGCATGCTACACAGTGATGGGGGACAAGCATACCCTGCCTCAAGCAAGACTATGGCTGGATCCATCTGTCTTCTAAAATACATGTGGGACACTGGAAAGGTCAGTTTTGGCATTCTCCGTTCTGGAAAATGTGACCAGCACCAAATCGCAATTGCAGGAGCCAAGAGGGCCTAAACAGTGCAAGAAAGATGTGAAAGCGCTAAGTTAGTAGCATTCTGTTGCTGCATAAGGTTTCCATTGGCTGCAGCCAATATACCCCAATACACAGTATCCACACTATCAGAAAATACCTCCTCATTCTGGTGGTAAAAGAAATGTATGTGGGAGGGAATGCTGGCTGAGAAGAAAATCTATTACCTGCAAGCCTGAAATCATCTTCTTTGCTTCCTCCATTTCCTTTTCCAAATGGTCCTGTTGTTCCAAAAGCTGCTCCTCCCATGAATTCTCCAAATATGACCCAGGGTTCCCAGCTTGCCACTCAGGCTGGAAATGAGATTCTGTCTCTTCTGGAAGACAGAGCAGCTGAATGTGGTCATGGCAGACAGGAGTCCAGAAAAGACTTGCATCACACAATAACTGCCAGCTGTCTGCACTATCACTAACAAACCAGCATGTCTTCTAGCCTGTACTAAGGAAGTTGCTACAGGTGTGACATCTTGTCTAATCTCAGGAATTTATGCCTTATTCTACATGCAAAGGATGGTTTCCTGAATACACATGTATCAAAGATAAGCATCCTTCCCCTTTGTTAACTTTGCTGCATCTGGTTCCCCAGTACTGGAGATTTCAGAGCACATCACAGGGGACAATACCCTGCATCATGTGTGGCAAAAATTACCTAAGGAGAGAAAAGCAACTGTGGGATTCGAAGAGCATATCCTAGTTTTAGAGGGTGCATCAAGGACCCACTGAGGGCAACATAAACAGTATTTCTACTTGTCAAATAACATGGCTTTCCCAAGGTGGACAACACACCTCATTCTAAAAAATACTTTCCTCTTAACCGCAAAGTTTAATAGCCTTGCATGGCTTTCCTGATCCCTACAGCGTAAGCTGGATCACTGGTTAACTACCATCCATCGGCTAGCCCAAGCATTTCCTAGGAGAGCTTCTCTGTCACTTGCTCTTGGATGCTAACCGGAAAGAGTTCTTATTAGGCTGCATTTCTGGGCAGGAAAAGAAAGAAACAAACAATAAAAATGGATTTGAAAACTTCTTTGAAAACCTCTTTCAATCTGCCTGAAAGTTTTAAGTGCAAACTGACCATATCACAGGGCATTTGTGGCAATACAGCAACGGACTTCTCAATGCAAACACCACTACAATACCAAACAGTTTCAGTCTATGCAAAGAACCACTTGACCTATGTACAGATGTGCTGTAAACACAGACACTTACACAAAGACAAGTTACACACCATGGGCTTGACAAGCTCATATGGACTCCTCAAGGGAATATTGAAGGCTTTTTCAACATGGCCTAATGAGGCTGTGCTGAAAACATTCACCCTACAGTGACAGTTATATATAACTCTGTCTCCAGAGCTTCTTATTTCCCAAAAATTATTTACAAGCCTCACAGACGCTGCCATGTTATGGCATGATTGGAGTGTTAAAAGTTTGGGGATTTAGTTTTATGTGAACAGATTCTCTACATTCATTTCAGTCACCAGGGAACTTTTCAGCAAGTTTACAACACAAACAAATGCTCATGAAAACATGAGCTGTAAAGCGTTATCTGCAAGGTACCTGTTTTAGTTTCTGTTTCTTCAGTGTGGATGATCACAAGTCTTTCCTTCTCCTCTGATGGGGCTACAGTGGATTCACTCTTCACACTATGGGTAGGACTAGGTGATGTAAGACTGCAGAGGAATGGAGAAACAGTTACTTTAGTGCTGATCAGCATCATCCTCATCTAAGATAAAAGTGAACATGCAGGCAGGCTTGTTGAAACTAAGAATTATCTGCCTGCTAGAGAAGCCATTAACAAACCAAACTGGGCATGTAACTTTTCCATCACTCCACATCAATGTTATAGTATGCTAACTGATAAGTAGCACAATGTACCTCTTCATTTTCCTTAACTGAATGCAAGCTTGAGACTGCCACCAGAGAATTCACATACACTCATACAGGGGTAAGACCACACTCTACTGAACGTCAGCTCAGAAGTTCCTTAGTGTGAGCCTTATATCCATACTGCAAGTGGAACAAAAAGCCACCCTGGCTTGCTTCATCTCTTGCTGCAGCTTTCAGAAGCACCACTTAACTAACTTGAAATCCCAAGGGCAAAACATTTTTAGAAGTCAGATACCAGTCACTCATGTTCTCGGGTTGAAACTTCATGAAAGTACCCACATCTTGTCACTGAAGCCATCTCAGCTGACTGAGGTTCGAGCAATCTTTTTCAGACATTCTTCCTAAATGCATCACCCAGACAACATCAAAAGGTAGCTGAAGCTCACTGACCCATTCAGTGTACCTCTAAAGTCACAGGAACTAATCCTTGCAAGTGTGAGCAGGAGTTAATTTTTCATTCTCCCCAACACAGAAACAAAGGACAGAGAACAAAAAGAAAACAGTGTGGAAATAATATAATAGGTTTAGAAAAATAAGAGGCTTCAACAGCTCATCTTCCACATCTTCCCAGCACTGCTGCTACATATTCCACAGCTCTCTCACAGAATCAGAAAAGGCCTGCAATAGAGATGGAAATGACTTGCTAGCAGCTCCCGTCTGGTCTACTCCCACAGCCAGTCCTGGCCTACTTCTCATTTATATTGCAGACCTTCAAGCAGTTTGGTGTTAATGGTCCAGACTAAATGACTTTCACCACGTTAAAGGAAGAGATGAATGCAACTTACTAAGTGAAAGAGTAACCACCTTCTGATGGGGATTTCTAACAGCTATAGTACCTGCTCTTTCCTGCTCAAACAGGGTGCATATGACTGTTAAAAGGCTCCAGGAGGGTGGGGTTAAGTGGTCCTTACAGGTCTCCACAACATAGACAGTTTTACAGATAATTGCTTAGGGATTCTTTTCTCCACAGTCTCCTTTTCAGGCAGGTCCCCTATTTTAAAAGGCCAACGGGTTCACATCAGAGACAACCTCTCAAACCATGCCAAATAGTCCAAGAGCTACTGAGATGCACTCAGATGAAGCAGTAGCACCAATTAGGTTGCCTCTTACATTATGCCTTCAAGTTAATGCTGGAAACATTTTTACAGTTTCTGTACTGGTCACCAAATCAACAGATTACGAAATATCCACTGATGTAATTTGTTCTTTAAAGTACATACAATCCATGATTAAAGCATGCAGAAGTAAGTGCTGGGAATTAAAGCTATTCAAGACAGATTTATGAATGCAAACTGTTCCACTTTATTCCTTTTACCACTTGGTTTCCTAACCCATATCCTTTCTCCACTGATTCCCAGAGCTGCCAGTGCCTGCACAGTCAAGGCTTTAGGGCAACATCCCCAGTGATAAGTCTGAATCCTCATCATTTTAATAAACACCCCATCCCTGCCGTTTCAAATGACAATGGCAACAATCGCTCACCATTTGACCTGCTTCCCTCCCATGATCCCACTTTAACCTTTCGCCTCACAGAATCCGTTTCCCGGGGAGCCTCAGGATTCTGGCTACAGACATGCCTTGTCCCTTCACATGCTCGGAATTCAGTGCAGAAGATGCTAGGTCCTGTCAAACTACTGGAGAAATATTTTCAAGCTGCTCCACGTTAGCCGAAAGATTCACAGCAGAAAGGAAAAAACAACCAAAACCCTCAGGGTCTTTGCAAGAAGCCGTCAGATGGCAGATCAGCAGCCCACACGCATGGATTTGATTCCAGAGTCAGGGATTCTGAAGCCTAGGTTTTGCTTTTGCTGGTTTTCCTCTCGGGTTATTCGTCTCTTGCTGCTGCATTTTGGCCACCTGGACACCCAGTTGTTTTCATCACAAGGACCGCGATCAGAATTGCCAGTGGTGTTTCTCATCCCATTCTGCCCTCTTTAGACTCCAAGCACCTGCTGCAGATGCCAACCAGCAGCCGAGAGAAGGTGCTCCTGCACGCAGTAGGTTCCCTCTCCTTCAGGCTTGGATGCAGTGTCGGAAGACAGCATGCAGCACTTCCCAACCCCGTGCACGGCTTCCTTTTCCTCGCTATCTCCAGCTCCCTCTCCCTCCTGCTGTCACACAGGCTGTGCAAGGCAGAGCCTTTTCTCTGCGATGCCTGGCTGCTGAGAGTGGGGGAGGGAAGGCTGGTGGAAGGGGAGGGGAAAGGGAGATGGGTGGGTGAGGGGCTCAGTGGCCTGGGAATCCATCTGATTTTGGCAATTTTTCCATGAATCATTTCAATTGCCTTTGCTTATTAGAGCTTTTGTATCTGGGAATTCTCTTATTTGGGCTGCGAGCTCTCTTACTGAAGAGTTAATGCAGAAATGAGCTGACGCTAGGCAGGGGATGCTGCCCTGGGACAGGCACGACAGCAGCACAATTAGATGGAGGGGGCTGGCTGCAGTTAATAACCATATCACTCAAATTAAAGAATAATAATAATAAGAAAAAGAAGTGGCTTGTTTCTCCCAGCCAATCCTCGTAACTAAGCTGGTACATTTTCCTCTGAAAGGAAAGAGAAGCAAGCATCTTGTTCTCATCATGAAGCCTGCTATCAGCAGAAGACACCTCCAGGAGCTGGAGATCAGATTGCTCCAAATTTCTTTGGATAGATCACTGATTGCTTATGTGAAGATTCGCACAGTAGTTTGTCCTGCCAGTAATATCACCATTACCATATGGTAAGAACACTCATGATATCAGAGGGAAAACCAGAAAACACAACAGAGTGATTAGGATGTGCAGAGAAATTTTCACTCACCCCCAATATCCAGCCACATAAGATCAAACAGCAGCTGTCTGACAATCCATTATAGGGTAGAAGAGTACAGATAAAATATGAGAGACCTTAAACTGAAGAATGAGTGAAGGGAGCAGCACGTTTCACTCTCTGTTCTACTGAGATTACGTTTGAACAGTCAACACCAAAGTCCTGTGATATTAGCCATGAAATCTTGTTGCAAAGACCAGAATATTTACATCTCCCCTGCAGTGACAGCTTCAAAAGTACACTCTCTACTGACATCATGTGGAGGCAGTGGTCCTGGCATACACAGAGTTCCCACACTCTTCCAAATGTGTCTGGGTTTACAGATACGAGGTCTCAATGATACACAGTAAATTTGGGAGAGTAAGTGAAAAGTATATTTCTTTTCTTCTCTGTCGGGCCAAGCAACCTTACTTCTCAGGTACGCAGATGCCTTCTGTACTATGGAGCATCAAAAGTGGCCTGAGAAATCATATGGAGACATCCTGTCTGCTGAGAAACTGTCAGTGGCAATCTGTTCTGGGAAAATGAACCTCGTCACTTCCTTCCAAAGGTTCCACCTGTACATTCTGGTTGCCAGTAAAATCTTCAGCTGCATCCTTCCTAATCCTATTCCTGTGGTCTCCTTGAGGAACACTCCAGAGCTTTAGAAAATTGTAACTCAGAAGTTCTTAGCACTTAGCTATGAAACCATATCATGACTGAGATAAATTTTATCTGTGGGAGAAACAGCAGTAAGCCACTGCTTCGTGTCGTTTCCTGAGGCTTCATTCTCCAGATCAGAGAGCAGACTACATGCTGGGAATCCTCTTTTCCATCAGAGCTAACTAGATCACAGTGATGAGAAAGGGCACTTTAGGCAACATCAGACAAAGGTCCACGAGGGGACAAATCATGGCAACAGAGGTCCTTACCTGGAAGAGTGGGACTCCAATGGCATGTTCTGCTGCCCTTCATACTGCTGCACCAGTGCCCGGACACTCCAGTAGGGGTTTTCAATCTCCTCATCCATGTTGTTATTTCTGGAGATAAAAATCATAGAATGAGGGAAGCTTCACCTGATGAGAGCAGAAATTCTTGTCTCCAAGAAGGAGGGTAGGAAACTAATGAAAGGAAGGTAAGGAGGGGACAGCTAGAAAACTGCTGATAAGAAAATTCTCCTATAAGAGAGCTCCACTCCATCTTCTTGGTGTGAGGGAAACGCAGGCAAACAGGTCCTTCCCTTTTACACTCATCCTTAATTCTGTGATTCAAAAACTACAAAAGCTCTGGGAAGACAAGGAAAAGAACAGAATTTGCAAACAGCACAAGGGCTTGCTTTTCTGAGAAACTCTCTTGGCTCAAGGCGTTTGCAACCTTTAACATTTAATTTTTCAACAAGATATAGCATTTCAACCTGATTTCCAAACTGCTTCCCTTGGGCCAAGATAATATGGGCAAATGACCTTCAGCTGTGTAAATGAAACCCTCAGTAGACCACCATCTGGCTGCCATTTAAATGTCATTACTATTATTATTATTATAATTATAATCCACATGGCACCTTTTGCAAGTGTTAAATGTGCTTTCCAGAATTACTTTCATTACATATAGAAGCATTCCTTCTGTATATGGATCTCCTCCTTTCATTATAACCAGAACTCCCATGCTTATATGGTAGGCTGCACCAGTTGATTAACAGTACACAACACACTGCCTATATAGCAGCAAGTGTAACATTAGGATGAACAGCAATGTCGAATACAGAACAGACTTGTACAACAGGCTCAGTACCTCAATTCTGGAAATAGCTGCTCCCAGATCTGTAACCAGTACCTATAGTTAAGACCTTACTGTTGTTTCACTTGAAATCAGAATGTCTTCAAGTAGATAGCACCAAAAAGAGCAGTGTGCTCAGCATGAAATGAAGAATATAAGGCAGCAGAGCTCTCTCTGGCCTCACTGTAACAAACTGTTCTCTTTTCCAGTGAGATAACAGAAATGTAGCAGTTATTTTGCTGTAAAACCTGAAATGAACCTGGGACACCTGCAGTCTTCACCAAGAGGCACCCAGGCTAGGTCAGTACTCTTATTTGTTAGGCCACTATCTATTTAGGTTTTAGCGAGCCTCTGCTTGCCGTTTGCCTGTACTTGTTTGCAAAACAGCAGAACTACCTTACACCAGGAACTGTCGGGATAAAGATGGATCTGTTTTAGTAGAAGTTGTGTCCATCTGATGACATGATCAAACCTCACAACCAGGAAAAACTCATTACCTCTGTCTGCGCCGGAAAACATCCCGGCCGGACTGCAAGACATCTTGACGAACATCCGCCAGAGCAGTCACCGCTCCTTGGGCAACTGCAGCAGCTGAACGAGGCCTGTGACCCGCAGACGATGCTGACAAGTTTTTCCCCACCGTGCCAGCAGGGCTGTGATTCATTGCTCTGCCAGAGCCTGGTTTGAAGTGAGCAGCTAAGGCCAGGATCAACCTCATGATAGATTTCAAGTTCCCATCAACAATATCTGCAAAACACAAATAAAGCCAAGGACAATGCCATTGACATGAAGTCCCACCAGAGCTGTACCTGACCAACAAGCATGAAAATAATTAAACCCAATGGGACCATGCCAGTAAATGAGGACTGTGCATAAAAGACTGCATTACAGCATTGATGCTTAGCTCTGACTGCATTGCACAGAGCAGTAAACTGGCTGCCACCTATAGATCACAAGTTCAAATACTCAGAACACATCTGAACCTTACCTCTATGGCCATTTCCAGCTCACAATCCAGTGGGTTATGCGGCAGCACATGATAATTATAGAATGCTCACTGGAAAAGTACAGCAGCTACTGAAGACTACCATTGTGCTAGCAGTGACTTCAATCAGCACATTGAATCTGCATTTTTTTAATACTAAAGACCAGAGAATAGCAATGTTTTCTTTAGCAATAGTGTCTCATACCATAATCTGTAGCATGCTGCACGTTAAATAATCAATTTTAATGATATCATACTAGGCATTTTCCCCAGCATACAAACTAGCTCAAACATGTTGACCTCAAGTTCACTGCAAAACTCTCTGCTAAGAACAAGGGTCATGCACTCCATGTAGTCTGTCACAGAATTTTTCCCCCTCTTTCTCATCTGAAGGACCACAATCAGAAATGTATTCCCTCCCAGTCAGCAAATAGTAAGGATTCGGGCCTGTCTTCTACCCCTTAGATCCACACACATTCATCGACAAACCTTATGACATCTGACTAAATCATACCATAGACATGAGATTTTGCATATTGTGTCTCCTCCCTATTTACAGGCCATGTGAAACAGTATCACAGGCTTCCAGTGAACCAGATATGTTTTTCCTATGTCTCATTTCACAATAGCAGGTTTATATGTCCTTCAGGTGAAAGATACTGAGTCTATATTCCTCCATTACACCACTACTTGATCTTCTGACTGCTCAGTAGCAGAAGAAAAGGCATTTTTGTTTCTGTGCACTGTGCTGCTACCAAAAGCGGTTAAGAATGCAGTATCATTCAACCCAAAACCTGTTACTAAACCACAGGAGGAAAGAAAACCCAAAGCCTCCCCCACAAACCAATACATTATCCATTTGATATGAAACAATGACAGAAACAGACCTTCACAAGACAGAATCATCTGTGTTGACCACCAGGGCACATACCTTTTGCTGATGTCTGATGCATGCGGATTTTTTTTGATGCCACAAACTGTAATACTTTCTCCACATTTTCCTTCATCTGCTGCTGGCTGGTGGGGTTGGCCTGAATGCCATTCAACTTCTCACCAGCTAAAGGAGTGAAAGAACTTTGTTGAGAAGAACTGAACCATCTGGTGTTGTCACGGGAATTGCTATAGGTGTAGGGCCTTGGTGAAAAACTGCAGCCCACGGGAATGACTCACATTGGAGAATGTCCGTGCTTCAGCACAGGACCCCCACTTCAGCAGGGGAAGAGTGTGAAGAGGAAGAAGCAGCAGAGATAATGTGCAATGAACTGACCACAACCCCCATTCCCCATTCCCCTGCGCTGCTCAGGGGAAGGAGGTAGAGAATTCAAGAGCAAAGTTAAACCCAGGAAGAAGGGAGGATGCCAGCCAGCAGGTCACTATTCCAAACATGCCACACACTAACACCATTCCTCTACAAGTTAAATCCTTTCATAACTCCATTCCAGCCTTGTGGGAGTTACTATGGTCCCTGACAGATTTAGCACTTTGGCTGTAACTGTCTGCTAAAAATAAGGACTTTGATAGAATCGCATTTATGATTTGTTTTACGATTGTTTTCTTTCACAGTCACTCCTTCCCCCTCTGCAAGCTCCGACATTGTCATTAACATCTGCTAGTATGCCTGACAGATGTCAGCCAAGGCCAGCCTCTTCTACACAAGCTCTAAAACTGCAAGATGAAAAATAGTGCCATATGGCGTTACTGACCTACAATCTCAATGAGCAAAGCAAGAATGACTCCATCTCGGAGATCCTGTCTGAGATCTTGGACTGGCTTTACTGCTGGCTTCTTCTTCAGCTGGGAATTCACCCAGGCCACATATGCCTGTAGTTGTTGCTGAAAATAGAAAACAACATGTTTACACGTCATTGCCATTTCAGGGGGAAGCTGCATAGCTCTCTCTTCTTCATGTTCACAGATCTCATTGTCTTTTGCCCTTGAAAACAAACACCAGTGGCCTGCTGAGCACTAACTGACATCACTGCATACTGTGGTGCAGCTCACTCCATGTCAAGCCAGGAAGCGCAAGTAGGCAGCAGGACGGGACTCATGGTCTAAGCACAGCTGAGAAGAGAGATTTATATTACATTTAATCTAGGTAGGTGCCAAACAAGTGCTGTCATTCCTTCACTTCTGGTGCCAGAACTGCTTCACTCACAGTATTATGTGGAAGAAAACAGTATGGATGTGACACTAATCAAGAAAATAGAAAACCCACAATGCAGAAGCAAGAAACCCTGTGCTATTTCCCTTTGAAATATGCCATCTACCAAAAGAAACAACCAGGCCAGATTTCCTGGAAGAGACAACGGCCTCTCCGTAACACTCCCAGCATGGCTCATTTGCACTGTTGTACAGACCCCTTCCTCCATTTCTTTGGAGCTGTGCTAACATTTCTAATGGAACCATTTCTATTTCTGTGCATATGGAAAGTGGCTGGCCACAGCACTGCAAGCTGCACCTGCAAGACCTGAGAGCAAGGAGCAGTCTTTCCAGCAGGTCATGCTGGGTGCTGCATCATATAGCTGTGCGTGTTGCCACAAGGGGAAGACTGAGAAAACCTCAGGCTTCTGGTCAGTGTTAGGATCCATCCAGTATAAGGCAAAGAGCAGATTCACATGACCTTTTCATTTCCATCCCCCTCTCAGTAACACTTCCATGGCTAATAGAAGCACTGGTAACACTGAAATCCGTTTGGGCTGGGCTGGTGTGGTACATGGAAGGTAAACAAACTGATCCATTTATGTGATTGCCTCCCTTTTCACTAATCTTCCCCTTATTCTGCTGATGAGGCATGTTTTAAGGCTCCATTCTGTATTATCTCAGCAATGTCAGTCAGAGTTTATGCTTTTACAGCCCATCAAAGTCACAATCTGATCACAGTTTCACTCTTAATTATCCTGACACAGGAAATCCAACTTTAATCACACCATGGTTCGGTCTGCTGGTTCAGAAAGGCGACTGGACCTGCATTCAATCAGTTCTGCTCACTCAGCAAAGAACTGGAGCGCAGAAAAGAGGAGATGAGCTTGGGGGACTGCCCAATAGCTTTTGTCAAAAAAAGGAAGCAGAAGTGGCAGATCTGATGCATGCTTGCTGGAGCAGACTTGGCCTGTCACGTGAATTGGATCTGCATGCTCTTCTTTGCAGCAATAGCAATGATGTGTGTCAGTTTTGCCTATCCAAAATTAATTTATTCAAACAAGTACCGGAGAAAAGAGCATCATTATAGGAATACATAGATTAAAGATGTATCAAATAGGGTTGCAGCATGAAAACTGCACCTGAAGTCTACGTGATTTAGGGAAATAATCTTATCATGATTGTATTTACCACCTTGTTGTCATTTTCCAAATAACTTCACAAAGTTCTAAACTGTTATATTGTACTAATTCCACAAGGGTACAGCCCATTCCAGCCTACAGAACATTTGCAATTCCTATAGCAATCCATATGGTTCTTCCTTTCAGACACTTCTTTTTTCACTCGAGGGAAAAACAGACCCTTCACTAAGCACCTTGTTTTCTATTTCTGTTCACTGAACATTCTTCATGCATTCATACTAATAGCTGCTGTAATGCTGCAGACTTACATTTCATTAGCAGACTCACTTTGTTGTTTGGTTGGTTTGGCTTCTTTTTCTCTCCAGTAAAGCATAAGATTTTCCTGCAGAAGTTCAGACAGTTTGGACTGCTCAATATTTCCTGATTTGGTATCCAAAAGCTAGAAAATCTAATGACTTTAGCAAGAGACTGCTGCAAAGTCCAGGGAATACACTGTCACTTCTGGCAGAGGTGAGTGGGTGACTGAACTTGCCAAGAAAATAAAGATGTTAAAGTTTAGTGACCTAAAAATGGCAAAGTGGAGTTAAACGTATGAAGGGACAAAGCCCACTGACCACTCAGGAGTTTCTGCTTCTCCTTGCATTTTGGTTTGAGCTCCTGATCACACAAATCTTAGACGTGATAAGGTTCACACTCCTGCACCAGTATTTCTTTCAAAACAAGGATTTTTCAGAAGAAAAACATATCAGCCTAGTCTAAGATCTACTACGCAGAGCACATGTTATTAGGATTATGGTGGAGTTAAGCTTAATCCTGTTTATGTTAACACAGCTTTGCATTCCAAAAAAAGGCCAGGTTTACCTGTACCTTGCAATAGCCAAAGGAGCTCCCTTATCTGAAGGAAGTTGGAGCCCTGATTGTTCAGCTCCTAGGCACATCACTGTAGGGCCTTTATATCCAAGTCACTCTGGAAGACTTAAAAGACTTTACAGGGCAGGAGAACATCTTTAAAGCAAGGTACTAGGGACTAACTGCACTTGTAAGGAGTTTCCCCTACTTGCAGGCACTTCTACTGGGAAATTGCAGGTTAGCACTTCAGTAAGCACAACACATCTCAGAGTAGGATTTTACTTTGGATCATATATTCAGCACATACCCTGAAGAAGTGCCTCAGACCTATTGCCTATAGGAAGACTATGGAGATCAGTAGCATATATCTTTGTGCTTCCAATTTACAGCCAATGATATGAAGGAGGAAAATGCCCTTCCAGGGTCAGCACATTTTTCTCAGTATTCCCTTATTGTTAATTACAAGTATCATTACCTAGTATTTTCCACAGGTGGAAGAAAAGCAGCAGCACTACTGCAAATCTCCTGTCAGTTGTAGATGTCCTTGCCATTCTCATTTAGTCAGTGCAATTCACCACCTGCTGCTTAGGGCTCATGTTTCTCCCCCTCAACCATCTATGAGTCCAATCTGCCTGACAGTAAATATAGGTAGATCACAATGCCTTGATATGCTACACCATCCTTTATTATCAGTGCTATCTACATTACACTGTATAAGGTTAATTTTCACCTCCTCTGAGATTAGGGTACTGCACATTTTGAAGATGGAGATGTGTTCAGAGGGCCTGACCTCCTTCCTATCATGTTGCAGTAGACTCCCATATCAGTCCCTGATAGGAAGAGATTACTTTTCTGCGTTCATTTAATGAATGTTTTCTGTAACTTCTAAGATCAATTTCAAAGACTCAAGCAGCAAAAACCTTTGGGATTTCTGTGAACCCTGAAATCTGAAGATGGCATCCATTCCTTAAACAAATTCCCTGTCACTGCAGGCAGCAACTACTCCAGGAGTCTACTAGATAGAAAGTCATGTAAAATTAATCTTGTTAGGATGTACTCCTTTGAATCAACAGCCAGACACCCACACCCCAAAATGTTGCTGCCATTCCTAGCTAGGTTGTTTTAGGGATAATCTCTGGCACTTTTGCAAGATGTTTTAGTGCCTCTGCATTTTCCCCAATCTGGTATTTTGAAGCCATTTTCTCACACAAGCCAAGTTTCTATGCAAGCATACAGGCGAAAAGCTGAGCCGCAAGAGATCTTTTACTGTAAACTGCAAGTATTATGGAGCACATGATTCATCCTAAATTTTCAAATGGTTCCACTACACCCAAACAAAATCCAAGGTCTGTCAAAACAAGTTGTACCGAAACATTCCCTGATGCTTCAGGAAAGAAAAGGAGCATTGTTCCTTATTTAGCAGAATGCAGTCACCCAGTCACTATCCCTGCACGGACAGGAAAAAAGCTTTGTGAAGAGACTGAGCACACAGTAAGACTGAGCAGTGCTTTTTGCAGGCAAGAACCTTTCATATGAAGAAAAAGGAAAGAGACACTCAGTGAGGTTGCCTATTTCAGGATGAAAGGCATTGAAGGCGCATTTAGGACACAGGCTCTGTTCCTCACTCTGACAATGACTTGCTGTAAATTTGGCAGCCCACTTTACCTCTATGTGCCTCAATTTCTACCTATAAGCAGCTGTACTAATTTTAATGTTCCCTGTAAGATGCTTTGATAACAATAAATCTTTTACTGTTACTGTGCAAATGCACTGTAATATACCCTGCCGAAGGGCAGTCACTGCTATGCAACCAAGCAATAGCCTGGCTTAGACATACAGTGAACCTCAGGCAGGGATTGAATCCTAACTGCTCAACCCCTAATCCTATATAACAGCAAATACATCCTTGCCTTGCTGATAGTCCTATTGCTGGCCACAGACAAGGGCTTTGGGAAGAATTGATAAGAACTTCCACTAGAGCAAGCAACTGTCCGCTAAACTATACTGCCATGTAAATCCAGGTGTGGGAAGCCCAAGCTGTGTTTTCTGATGTCTGTACTTGAGGCTTAACAGAATAACAATGCAGCAGCTGCCCATCTTTTGCAGACCAGACAGGCAACCTGGCAAGGTTCACGTAGTTCTTCAGATCCCAGTCTTTCCCACTTTGGCCAAGCCTTAAACAAGTGTGCCTGACCATCCCCTGGCTTTAACAGTGTAGAGCTCATGTAAAATACGACACCAAAGAATCACACCAAAACAAATCTGATGTGAAATGACACTTGGCCCTACTATCTGGAAAACAGCAGCATCTCTAAAAAGATGCTGTATTTAGTATGCATTCATGCTGTATTTAGTGAAACCCAGGCTCTGAGGGACTCACTACTACAGGGAGCTTTTAGTTATGGGCTGGTCCTAATGGACTGAACTGGACAAGGAGTCAGAACAGCTCTCTTCAGAGTGAATCCTATTAGCTATAAATAGCACTCACTGCAAGCAGAGGGTGAAGGCAAGTTTCTTTTGCAAAGATTGCAGCTGCAGAGACATTTTAATCACAGCTCATGCATGTTACACCAAGGGAAACAGAAGGGCTACCAGAACAAGACAGTAACAAGTCTATATTGCCAGAAAATTTCTTCAACCAGAAAAGCAAACCAAAATGAAACTGACTGAAACCAAAATGGTCATTTCCCACAGCAAGGAGTTCAGATCTCACAGATCAGATGCCATCTAATCATGTCAAATCCACTAACAGAGCAAACCTTGAAGAGTGAGAGAGAGACTGTATGCATGGGAAATCTGGGAAATACCTACTTCATATGCCATTCAGCTAAGAACCCACTACTCGAGGGAGAATATTACATGAAGCACTTGGTGAGGGGGCAGGCAATGAGCAGCCTACTGGGGAGAGAACACAAGAACAAACCTGCACTGCACTACTTCCTGCATGCATATTGCTGGGAGTAGCAGTTCTAACAGCAAGATGCGCAGGTATTTCCCCATGTAGGCAGAGCCTTGTGTGGTAACTTTGCATTTCACTTTGCTGCTGTTGGGACACGCTGGTTTCAAAATAACCTGTGCTTGGGCTCTTAAAACATCACTGCCATTTCACTCTCTGGAGAGGTGCCAATCCCAGGCCTGTTCTACGTAATCTCAGAGGGAAAATATAACTCTTTCAAATAATTCATTTTACAAAGGATAGAGAGGGAAAAGAATGCAAAGGAACAAAAGAAACTTGCTTGTGGCTGTGTTAGGTAACTTTTCAGGAACAGATTATTGACCAAGATGCTGAATTAGTGAGGCAATTCCTGCAGAATTCCAATTCATTGCTTGTGTTAATTTAAGTCTGACTTTTAATCTTGACATTAACCTGCTAAAGTCACTACACTAAAGACTACTAAACCTAAACATTAGTTTAGGAGTCACTGACTTCCAGCTTTCTAACATTAGAGTGCTGTGTTGGGATCAGACACCTTGGGACACTTTCACATTCAGGAACCTGTATAAATAAGCACCTAAGTTACAAGAAGGGGGGAAGTACAGTTGGTGGATCAAAACAGAAGGCACAGAATTCCACATTTCTAACTGTATCTGTGATGTGATGCATGTCCTTGCCAAGTCACTTAACCTCTCTGTACCATGGGTTCCACACTTGCAAAGTTGATTTCAGTTTAACTTCAGTTATAATGTGAAGCATGTGATGTGGCAGAGAGATCCCAAGTGGGAGACATGCCAGTGAATCTGCTTTTATGGTGAGAGAGGAATCCTGTTTCCACAACTGAGAAGTGTGTGGGTAAAACCTGACAGTTAGGGCGGGGCTAGCACTGAATGTAAACAATAATGCTCCTATTATTAATTATTAATATACAGGTTACTATTAGCTTATGCCAGAGAGGGATCTGCTGCCTTGTAGCACAGGTAGTGTAAGCTTGAGCTAAAGCAGTGTCTTTAATAGCTAAAAATGAGAGTGAGATACTCTGTGGAGGAGGGGATGGAGTATTTACACAGTTACACAGAGCAATCAAAGGAGGCCTGTGGCTGGCATGAAGCTGTGAGGCTCAAGTTTCATACCCGGTTTATTTTCCCTCTGATGGCTTAAGCCCAGAAGGGATGTTCATGTAAGGAATATGGGGCAGAACAGTCGGGTGGGGGCTGAGCTTGGCAAAGATGAGGAATGACCAATCACAAACAAAACCAAGGAAGAATAAAACACACCATAAGCCTATCAGTGCCACTAGGTGAGAAAGCAAATAGCAGGAACTGCTTGGTTTTAGCACAAGCCCCCACAATTTTCCTTCCTTTTCAGCAGACAGGAAATCATACTCCAGCATGGTCTGCACAATGCACAGCCAAGCAGTGGATACCCTGGCATTTTTCTACAGAGTCCATAGAGAGACCAACAGAACTAATTTTCTGTGCACCTTAAAGAGGGAAGCTGACAAAAATCTGCATTCCCCATGCAGCTACAGAATTCACATCTCTGGGATTTCCTGTTGCTTCTCCTTATTTTGTGATTTACTAGTCTCCCTAACAGCAGGATAAGCAAATAAAGAACCCTTTAAATTACCCTTCCCTAAGATGAATTTCAGTCCCTTAAAGATTAAACCTAGAGAACAAGATGGGTAAAAACCAGCCAGCCTTTTCTTTGTCAGCCTCTCCCAAGAAACAAAGCAGATTTACAGGCTTCCAACAGCCTTCAGACATGGAGATTTCATACACTCATGGAAAGAGTTAATTCTATAAAATCAACTGTGCTCCATAACCTAGCTGCAGTTTGTATTATTTACTGGAACAACAGTAAAGCAGTGAGAAGAGAATAAAAACACCAGCTGCAAATCAGCCACAAACTCTTCAGAAAACTACTGCTTACTTACAGAACCCTGGCTGAGCTGCCCAGTACGTCCTCTTGTTAGCAAGTAACCCTCCCACCCTGAAACCTTGCTCATTTTTCTCCTTCTCTGCTCCTCAAAGCACTGAGAGACATAACAATTCCCGCACAAAAGCATGCTGCCTTCCCCCTGCAAAGTCTGTGTGGGACCTGGGACATGCATTTACCTCCGTGAAGCCCTCCTGAAGAATATCCAGTAAATTCCCCCTGGCCAAACAAGCGAGCATTCTCCAAGAGCCCACTGACAGGCGAGGGTCTCAGAATACACAAGGCAGATCTTCCAGCTCTGGTCACAACCTCTTCTTACTCCTCCCAAAGACAAAGAGTTGGAGCTCATCAGGAACCGCATTCATAGTCCCATATGTGCAGCCCGTTACTGCACGCAGATAGTTGAGCCAAAGTCAAGGCTCGCACTGGGCATGCTCGAGAGGGAGCTGCTGGGGGAGCAGCAGGAGAGATGTCACACGGTTCCTATAGAAACGCTTCATCTTACAAGATGCAGGCCCAGGACTGAGTTGGGGAAAACATCTGAAACCCATTTCCAGCAGTCGTGCTCACGCAAAACCTGCTGTGCAAAAGAGATTTTCAAACCCACCAAACACAGAGAGCCCTGTATGGCACGGGGGCAGGGAGAGAGTCAGAGAATAGCAAATAGCAGATGCCGTGCTTAGCTAGAAAAACGAAAGGAAAGGTTGTAAGAGCTGCCAGTTTCAACTCTCAGCAATCGTTCTACAGCACCAAAGAAAGAGCAGCATTGTCAGCAACCTGGTAGAGACAGAGAGCTGCAAACCAGGTCACAACACAGCTGGTAACATTTGCACAGTACTCAGCCCTGCTTTAGCTGCCCTGGCAATGAAGTTGAAAGAAGAAAAAAGACAGAAAACTGACAAATTTATTACAATCCCAGCAGATTTTCTAAACCATAACTGCATTCATTCCAGAAACAAGGATCGGCTATCTCCAGGCAATCTAGGAAAATGGAGAACGTATGGAAAACCTCTTAGAATGGATGAAGACCCCTTCTGCCAGGGGCTCTGGCTGCCAGTTCACAAAGCAGCACTGCAAGTACTGCCCAGTGGTATCAGACTGTGCCTTTGGATTGCAGAAAATCTGGCCAGGCATTTGTAAATGGGAGACATTTAAACCAAACATGTTTTTCTGCCTAAGTCTTGAAGCACCTGGAAGAAAAAACAATCGCTTAATTTTGCCATTTTACCCTGTCATGTATGAAGATGCAGCTAAAATACAGCAAGTCGAGCAACAGGTAATTTCTCTCTGTAATGAACCCAAGCCATTCCAGGAGTCAGTGCCCACACCTCCTTCACATAAATTTTAAATTATTTATTAATGTTTGCATTCCCCACTTTTCATAATTCAGTGGGATTCGAGATTTTTATGTTTTCATTCATTGTAATACCACACATGTTAAAGCAGTACGTTACTGTGAGGCTTCACACGAAGCCTTTAATTGGCAGTGCTGGTGGTTAGTAGCTTGATCCGGTTTACTTTTGAGAATCAAAATGCCCATAAATGACAGCAATAAATATTTACCCCCATTTTTTGTGATGCAGTGAAGTAGTTTATGCCTTGGCAATTTCAATAAAATTAACTCCAGAGCTACTGAAGTAAAATCACTTTGAATGCATGGAGAGGTTGCAGATGGCTGCTACGTGTTCTCTGATTGCTTTTATAATTTGTTTTATGAATTTGATAGAGGACTAAATGCTTACAATAGCTGCAAGATTTAGATATTTACCCTTGTCCTTTGGGGAGCACAGAAGCCAAAGGCAGGCTATCCCTGGCCACAGACTTTACATTGGAGACATAACCCAAAATTATAGGGTTAAAAAGTAAATAAGAATAAAGAAATAATCTGTTCAAACAGCATAGAAATGCAAAGCACAAACAGGATGTAAATGTAAAATCTACTGTTTAAATCATGACAAGATGATACACTGAGAACATCAGTTCACTTGTCTTGGTCCACCTCAGTGGCAGTTAGTAGGTATCCTGCATTAATGACAGGCAGCACTAAAGCACTTTTAACACTTGTGCTCCACCCTGTAAGGACTACAATGCATTTGAGCAACGGCAGGATATAGAGAGACTGCCATTAACTCAGGTCTTGCAGTGCAACCTGCATTTGTCCATAGAGCTTGTATGTTAAGTCTTGGCGGGCATCTAGTTTGTCAGGGATGCAGCCTGGCTTTGTTCAGAACTGGGACACAGCTATTTTACCATCTAAACTCAAACCAGTTCCAAGGTACATGCTGTCTATGGCACAAGCCTCAATTACAGCAATGATATGAGATACAGAACACATCCTTCAATCACAGTGTGCTCCCCATGCCATTGCATGGCAGGACACATTACACAGCATGATGGTGAGGGGACTGTCAGCCATATGGATTGAGCAGCTGGCTTTGCATATAAACCACACAAAGTGTCCTGGACTTCCTTTTAGAAATATAGTGCTGGATCTATATAACAGATAAAAGTCAAACGTGGTGCAGAGGAGGGCTTTTTCTCCTAGGCCAACCAAACACAGCAAATGACAAAAAAACTCCCATGCAGTTATTTTTTATTAGTACTGAGAAGCATTTCAGTCACCCCTATTCCCTGTACTCCTATTTTCTGGCACAAATCAGGGGACCTAAAGTCAAATGTGTCACCCATAGCACAGTAGTGCCATCACTGAGAAACACAGAATTACTATCTCAGTTGAACATACTGGGGGAACTGTGGAGAAGTTGACTCTGATTGGAGAGGTTACTCAAGCCAGAAGCCCTATCCTGCATGCCTTTTTGGATCAACCAAGAAAAGCTGTGACTGAAGTCTGAAATTCAGGTGAACACTTTTAGTCCCATATCCCTACTACAGAGCTTCTACATACTAGAACACCAACACAGCAAAAGGCAAAGTGTCCTTATTATGTGCTAGGCTCAGCACACACTTGCACACAGTATGTTTTCCACCACAGATTTTGCCATCAAAGATTTGCTTCTACATGGGGTTTCTTATCTTTGAAACAGAACTCCCCTGCTTGAACAATATGAATGTCAGAGAATAGAAACAAGGCTATTTTTGATGGTTAGACTGAGAGGCAGAGCATGCTGAGCCATTCTTCTGTTTATTGTGGTAACACAAATGCATTTTGGGTGTATGTGTGTGGTGAAAATACCTTTTAAAAATTAAATGCTAGCTGTCCCATGTGTGTGCTTCACTGTAACTTTTCAAGCTTCTTGTAGCAGGAATCATCTTTTTCTTTCAGTTTTATAATATCATAATAGATGCCTTTGAATGTTACCTTTGCAAGAAGCAAAGAAGTAGGACGGCAGTTTTGATTGGTGTCATTGCCCTCTCCTGGCCAGTTTCAGCATGACCCTTGTACTTGCCCCGGTTTTAATTCCAGGCAAGGGGCATTACAAAGCAGCGTTGCTGCTCCATTTCCTGTTGCTGTGATGAGACTGTGGTCGTGTCACTGCAGCACCACCAGTATCAACACAGAAGCTTTCTTTTAAGACTTTCAACCAAGGATTTTAAGACACTTTATCAACATTATGTGATTGTTTTTCTTATCAGCCCTTGAGGAAGAAAGATCAATGCCCACAGTTCAGCTTTTGAGAATAAAATTTGATCTGGAGAAATAAAAGCAAGTGAAGATGAATTAGAAACAAAGGCTGTGATGCTTGTGAGGCCAGGACTCCAGCAATAGCAAAAAGAGCTGCCTAATGTAGCTAATGCCTGTGTGTCACTGAGTGTCCCCTCCCAGTGTCTCCATCAAGCATCCAAAACAGAAGTCAATAAAAGGACTCCTGTAAACTCACAGAGGATGCAGCAGGCTGTGATGTGTGTTGAGGCACTGTGTCCATCAGAGTTCCCATGCTGGATGCTGCAGCTCAGCTCAGTGAAAATGTATCAACACTCCTTCCCCCTTGAAGCCTGAGGGTGAAAAGCAGATGTATTAAATACAACAACTGCACATATTGACATTTATATTCAGGGATTTTCTGGTAATTTGTGGTTTTTTCGCTTAGTCTTCCTTTAGAAGTTCACAGTGAGGTCTGGTGAAGGGAAAAGTGTGGGAATTTGGAAGAGTTAACAGAATGGCTTAAGGATTCCTTGAGAAAGACTGAATGACAGTAGGAATAGCTTTTTAATAATAATTAAAAGGTGGGCAGGAGTATAACCCTTAGGCAGATGGTCACTTTCACCTTGGTTATGTCATCCTGATACACCTCTAGGAACCAAAGGTCAGGGGTAGGAGAGGATGGGTAACACAGGTGGGGGTGCTGAATCTGTTCAGGGTAGAGGTATTTCAGGGCCCATTCTGCAAAGTGGGGCTCATAGTGAGTGAGCACGGAGGCCATAGAATCAGAATCGTAACATTAACTAGGTTGGAAAAGACCTTTAAGATCATCAATTCCAACCTTTACCACAGGACTGTCAAGCCCACACTAAACGATGTCACTAAAGCCCTTGTCTACATGGTTTTTGAACATTTCCAGGGGCAGTGATTCCACCATTTCCCTGGAAAGCCTGTTCCAAGAAGAAACTTTTCCTAATATCCAATCTAAACCTCCCCTGGTGCAGCTTGAGGCCGTTACCTCTTCTCCTATCACTTGTCACTTGGGAAAAGAGACCAATCCCCACCTCCTTTCGCTAGGTTTGGGGCAAGGATCTGAGGCCTTAAAGGGGCTGTATGACTGCCGGTGTCTCTGGAAACAGAGTCGACCCAGAGCGATTGGAGCACAGGGGGCAGGGCTGGATGGCAGAGAGCAGGGTATGGGGAGTGGCAGGACCAGGATGGGGGCCTGGGGTACCAGGCAGCCCATGGGGAGGGGGTGGCAAGGGGAAAACCGGGGTCCCCTTGATGTGTGGTGGGGGTGCCGGGAGATCCTGAACCCGCCCCACCGGGGTCCTGCGCCCCTACCTGCGCCCAGGCCGGATGGTGCGTGCTCAGCCCCGGTCCAGCCACGGCGCGTCGCCGCTCGCCATGGGAACGGAGGCGGGACGGGGCGGACCCGCACAGACGACGCCCGGCCGGGACGGGCCCGCCTGCAGCCGGGGTGGGGCGGGACGGGATGGGGCCGTTCTACTCCGTAGCGTTTGTCGGCAGCAGCGGCAGGTTCTCTCGCATCGGGCGAGATAAGTGCCAGGAAGAGTCCGGCTGGGGAGGGTCCAAGCGCTCTGGAGGCACTCAGCCGGGGCCGTGCGCGCGCTCCCAGAGTCTCAATGCATCAAGTGGGCAACAGCCTCCTCCCAAAGTGCACATTTATTAGTTAAAACTAAAAATTACATCTTCAATGTTCAAGGAACATTTGATACATTAACACTCATTTAACACCTAAACGTAACAACCTCGGGAAACACAGGAGACACGCTGTTGGAAGCTTTTAATATTCAGTGCAAAACCAAGTCCTTTAGAAAAAAATCCTTACTGCAGAACATGTGACTTTCACATTTTATTTATTCAAGGCCTGGTAAACAGGCAAAATTAGTGCTCCTGTTCCTGTGCAGAGCATTTGATTATCTCTAAGATATGCGGTACTTCCAGAAACAACAAATGCTAGCTACATGTGGAAGCTGGAGCTCCTTAAGGAATAGATGAACTATTCCAGGCTCTGAGGCATTCATTAAAAGATACCACTGTAGCTCCCAATTCAGAATACAAAAGTGCTGATCCAGATCAACAGAACTAAGTGACATGACTAAGAAAAAGCAAGTTCCTCTGAGCCAAACCCAGTCCTACTTAGGTCTAGTGCAAAACTGGTTTAACCTGATGGATGTGCAAATTTGCATCACTCTGGGCTCGGGAGCTTGACCTTAATGTCTGTGCAGCTTACTGTCCCTGGCCCCAGCTCTTCTGCTGGGTGAGGAAAAACCTCAGTACCACATGCTGTGTGTGCCCCTGCAACAGCAGGCTGTTTCACTTAAATTGTGTTTAAAAATAACCAGTTGGAGTCGGTACCTTCTAGAAAACCTCCCATCCCCTGAAAACTATAGTCCATACTTAATAATGTGTCTAAAAAATCCAATTTCTTCCTATGGCGTGGAGGGCTTGAAAGGAATTGAAGCCAGTGTCCCTTTCTAGTTCTTGTACCAGTGATTCAGGGCAAAGAGGTATACAATTGCTTCCCAGCACGAACCAGAGCTAGCAGCACTGAGTGCTAAAGTGTCTCATGACTCCCTGACATACTCTTGTAAGTAAATCCTGTGCCCATTCAATCCTCCTCAGTTCAAAGGCCAAGTCTTCATGCTGGGCATGGAGTACAGAAAGGAACATAGAGGAGAAGACAGAGGAATCCTTGGCACTCAAAAGAACCAGCCCTTACAAAAGTATAATCTTGTACCTATTGTAAATGAAGGGCTTTCTACTGCAGACTTTACAGTAGCCCCCCTGAGGTCAGCTGGATAGCATAGGCAAAATAACCCTTTTCAGGTAGAAAAATATACTCTATCCGTTATAAAAAAGGGGCCTTCTCCTTCAAATGTTACTCTGGCCTTACAATGGCTCTGCTGAGATGGGTAAAAAGGTAGAATAGATTGGTCCTCTAAACTCTTCCATCTTAGCAAACACTGCCCTTACTTTTAAAGCCCCAGCTTTATTTTTGTAATGGGCAAGAATTCCTTCATGCTTTTTGCATTTAGCTGAGCCATAATATGCAAAATTATGTCTGTTTAGACATTGACCCAGGGTGTCCATTTTCCAACACTGGCAATAAACAGGTTGTCCCATGATCTGCATTTAGCTATGTAAACCACTATTTAGGAACAGAATGTGGCAAGCATTGATTTAGTGCCTGAAGATACCGCTTGAGAGCCTTGTTCAACTGACAGTGCTGCAACTGCCAAACGCAGTCCAGTGGCAGAAGCCTTTCTGATGATTGCTATACTGTATTACTAACACTATTTTAAATCCATAAACAACTTCTCAAAGGTGTATCTGGGAGGGTTAGCAGAAAACATCACATGGTGTGTGCTCTCTGTTACTGGGGTTACCTAAGGTAGACAGTGCAAAATAAGGAAAATGGAGGAAAAGTGCAAAGCCCTCTTTAAAGTTGACCAGGATTCATCCCAAATACCTCAGGCATGCAGACAGCTGCTGTTCTCTAAGGACTGCATAACTCCCTAAATATGGGCAGTGGCTTTTAAATGCCTGCCTTGCAGTTAAATTGTGAATTTTCCTTGTTCCATTTCCAGTCAGAGCCAAGAGCTCACTACTCACTTCTGGGCATGTTGGGATAAGGATGCATCTCTGTACAGCCCTTCAATGAAAGAAACTGTTCCGTACCCCTCAGTTAATTCCGCATTTCTGGCCTTGGTTTTAGTGTGCTCTGCATGGTTATAGAAGACTGCTCTTTCTTTGAAAAAAGAAGGATTTACATAGGACATGACTTCAGTTACAGTGGCAGGTGTTGGGAGAAGACATTGCAGTAGATACTCTTAAAAGTTTCATGCCATTTCTTCACAGTATCATCCACGTCATTCTGCACACTGCAGAATTTTCTTAATGTTGACATAAAATCCTATGACATCTCCCTTGTCCCAGTACTGAATCCTGTATGCCGTGTTCCCAAATCCATCTGCAGAGCAGCACTCAGCTCGTCCTGTGCCACAGCAGGAACTTTCTCACTGCAGCTCTGAGCTGTGAGTTTTAGCCTTCATCAGCCAAGAACAGCTCTGTTTTCTCACAGTGCTGAGAGTTGGGTTGCCAGTTTCAGAGGCAACTCTTCCAAGGGGAAGAGGTGATTTTTGCCAGCAGAATCAGATAGGAAGCTACTCATCATATGAGAATAAATATGTCTGTATCCTCCAAAGAGAAATGCAGGTGGAAGACACAGCCTTTCCACACTTTCTCAAGGAGAGTTGACGTATCTGTGAGGTTAGCTTGTGTCTGCAGCATCCTTAAGTCTGTGAAATCCTTTTGTTGCTGAAGGAGGAGAGGATCATCAAGCCATTATACCAGGGTCCCATTCTTGCTATCATATTTCAGCCTGGCCCGGGGGAAGTTGAGGGTGGCATACTCTGTGGCGTTCTGCATTTGTAAGCTCTTCACCTCTGCTGCAGAGCGCTCTCGGACCTTGGTGAACACTTGGATGTCTGCATAATGTATGCTGTCATCCTGCTTCATGTTCCTGGGTTTACTCACAGTGGCGTAGACAGGAAACTCAGTAACATCTTCATACGTTGGAGCCTTTGAGGAGAAAGAGCTCTGGAAGGTCAGCTTCCTGGGCTACTGCTACACACACCATCCCCAGACCAAGCAAAGACACCCTTCACACCTTCCCCAGCATCATCCAGGCCTTTGAGACCTCAGGAGCAGAAAGAGATTTCATCTTACTGCTTCCACTGCACTTTAGGGAGAAAAAATGGGCCCACATCACTGTGCAGCAATGCACATTGCTCCCACAGCCGTTAAAGCCTATACAGAATGAGACAATTCATGGCTCTGAATAAGCTGCCCCATGTCTTCCCAACCCATGTTGCCGAGGAAGTGGTGGTCAGCTCTGTCTCTTCTCAATATAGTTAGGAAAACAACCCTGGGAAGCTGTTTACCTTCCTGCCAGGCTGATGCTGTTGGCTCTCGTGTCTCACATTAGTTCCTGAAAAAGAAATACCAGAGGTTCAGATTAACAAATCTGTTTATTGTTCCACTTTCAAATGCAGAAATGCAGTGTCTGTCCCATGGACTCTCCTCACCGGACAAAAATCAAATTTCCATCCCATCTGACCCCCTCACTCCTAATGCTGTCTCTGGGATCTGCCTCCAAGAATAAAGCCTGGGCTTATTTCTTTGAAAAAAATAAAGTTTCCTGGGATGACAACACGCTGTGGACCACAATGTTCTTGGCAGAACATAGGAGGACAGACACAGCACAGAGAGCTTCCTTGTTAGGACCTTAGAGATGACAGATCCAGTTTTAACTTTATTTCCTTTGCTGCCTGGCAAACATATTTGCCCAGCATGGTCCAAAGGCCACTGAATACAACTGGGATATTAAGGGAATGCACTTTATTCTGGGTGACTGATGTCAGACAGATGTTTACAGCCCTTACAGTGTGGGAGGGGACCTCAGCCTCACAGACCCAGTTCACGGCACTGACTAATGTCATCTAACCAGAGGCTCAGTGGCTACACCCTTTCTTGACCTCTAAAGCATTTCCACAAATCCTTACCTTGCTTTTCTTTCTTTCTTTTAAAAGGCGAAGGACAATTCCTGAAATCAGAGAAAGATGTCAGCACTGAGAAAGCCCCAGCCTCTGCTGTCATAACATGCAAACCCAAATGCGCCACCCCAGGGTACCATATCTGTGAGTAATGAGAAAGGCCCAAGAAGTGTCTCATAGAAGAACTACTGAGCCAAACCAGAATATGAGTGACTCTTGCAAGGAGAAGGTCCAAAGGGGAGTTGTGGGGATGTGTTTCCTTCTCCTTTGACACAGCTACTATGCCCCACAGACACCCTAAATCTCCTTGCCTTTCAGCCCTGCCTGGATGTCTGATGACAAACAGATGATGATGAGAACAGATTTCACTGTGAGTTTCCAACTACATTTCCACAGCTCTATGATCAAAGATGCAGTATATATGCACGTATATAGAACATGCTCTTAATTGGAACAAAACCCTTCTCTTAGGGCTGGATGCTCTGATAGTCCCACACACTCTACTTTTCCTCCCTTGCCGAAGGAGCGGCTATGTGCAGACCTTGTGCTAATTTAGTGTTTCAGACAGTTTTCCTGTTGTCAGTTTTCCACTTAAAACACAACCAAACCAACCAAGCACTTAGTATGATCCAAGCCAAACCCTAATCTTGGCTGTACCTGTGTGATCAGAAAGAGACTAACCAAATACAGCTATGTTCCAGCCACAGAATGAACAGGAGGTGAATTCATTTCAGCTGTAACAACAGAGACAGGGGCTGAGCCCACTGGTGCTGGCAGGAGCACAGGCTGAACGTGTCCCATTCTGGGCCAGATGCATGAAGGCAATGTTATCATTGCATCGCACTCAGAGGGCTGGAGCACAGCAGGAGTCAGCCCTTGTGTGGCTCCTCCTGCGTACGCATATCCATCTGGTGCTGGCTGTCGACCAACACAGCATGCAGTCGAGGGTCTCACACAGGTCTGTGTTTCTGCTGCAGCACTTTTAATGGGGCTATAGAGCTACCAGATGGTTCCCAAGAAACATTTTACGTCCCACATTGTGTGCATTTGCCAGACAGTGGTGCCACAGGCAGGAATAATGCTGTGCCTGAAGCAGAGCTCTGCCTTTCCCAGCTTTTAGAGGCAGTTCCTGTGGGCGGGCAAGCAGGACAGCGTGTGCTGTAATGTCTTTGGCACCAACGGCAAAACAAAAATAACCATGAATGCAGGCAAAGCACTTGGAGACCTTCAAAATGGTCAGTAATGATTAACCAGGCTTGCTAGATCAGGGAAGTTAAAGGCAGCTTTGGGGAAAGCAGGGTGGCCATGCGCTGATGCAAAAGGATCCAATGCTCCTTCTCACGCCTTAGCTGTGTGCAGCCCCACAGAAGCACCAATGGCCCTCCAGTCCTCGACAGGCACAATCTGGGGAGCTGTCCCCAGGAGTTAGGGCCCCAGCTCAAGGCAGCATTGCTGCTTCTTGTGGTATTTCTCACTTGGCTCTTGCAGCTTCCCTTCTGTACTGTCTCTGTGAGCTTGCAGAGACTCCAGGGCCCTCCTTTGCCAAGGCTTATGTGCTAAAGCACTTTGCTTCTCTGCAGCATTCAGCCACTCAGTATTCAAGCTGCTTTTGCTTGGTTTGATTGCTTTCCTTTGTAGAGAGAGCATTAGCAGCCAGCGTGTAGGCTGGAACTATTCTGAGGCTGTCTGCAGGCTAATAACAGCCAGGCAGGAGACAGCATCTCCCAGCCTTAGATCTGTGGTATTTAGAACGGATATGGCAAGGGAAACTAGAGCAGGGCAAACCTCTCACTTCTTCTCAAAACCAGGTCAAACATGTTGTAACTAACAGCCAGCTAAAAGCACATGGTACATTCCACATGACATCACATATGTCCCTGCTCCTGTATTACTTCCTCTCCTTTCGCCATGTCAGTGACAGCCTGATTTCTGTCCTACACAAGCCTGCTTTGCAATTGGTCCTCAATTTTGTCATCTTTTACTCTCCATGCACACCAGAGGCCCTGAGTACTAAACGAAATGGTGAGAATACCCGGGGCCTGCCCTCTACAGGGCCATACTTGCAGAGGCACCCAGACCTGAGGGCACACTTTCCTTCATTCAAATCTTTCTTGTGTGAATAAATTTGCTGTAATGACTTTTCTTTAAGGACAACTCAGTCTCTCGCTCCTTGCTTTGTCTCCCTTAGGGCCTGTGCTTTGGTAGTAATCAAGACAAGGATTTCCATACAAGAGAAGGTGATTACCTATCTCCCCTTAGCCCTTTTTTAAGTCTCACCTTCACTTAGAAAGCTCAGCTCTTTGCTGGCACAGCTGTGGTGCTGAGAAAATACACACAAATAAAAGCAGTACAGGAGTCTGGAAACACCTGAACTAAAATTAAATACCATTTTTTCCCTCTGTCACCAAGGTAAAGCTATGAATCATGCAGACTTCTGCAGTGGGGCTTGAAAGCACCAGTCTTCTTTTATCTGTGGTCCCCTCTAGGCGGTTTTCCAAGCCTATGTTATCGACACTACATTCCCATTTACCTCGGAAGGACCTCGGGGCCCTGAACCTCCTCCTTTGCTTCAGCCACTAGGTGATGCTGTGTCTCTTGTAATTATTAAAAAGCCCTGATGAATTTCTAATACTTTTAACAGATGCAGTGTTGGAGAGAATGCCCTCGGAGCTTCATCTGATATTCATGGCTCTCCCCTTGTACCATGCTCAGAGCTGAAAATATTTCCACTTGGCACCGAATGATGCTCCACTGTGCCCTTTTTCTCTAAGCAGGAGGTCCAGGGCACAACATGAGCCAGGAGGGATTAAACTGTCATCCTGCTCCCAGGGAGAAAGAGCAACATCATCTGAAAAACGCGGCCCGGATTTCCCAAGTGCAAATAAAGCCCAGACAGAGGCAGGCAGGGAGAAAGGCTGGAGGAGCGGAGAGCAGGATGGTGTAGATGAACCTAAGAGCCTTTAACGCCAGCACTGCCCCAAGGGCCCCCTTTTGCACTATGCCAAAGGGACATCCATGGTGTCTACCTGCCTGGAGACACGGGGGCAAGGATAGAGATTTTAACCAGATCCTTCCTAGAACTGAGATACTCTCAGCTGCTGGCATGGCTGTGGGAACCCAAGCTACCAGTCCCAGGAGGTGCCACAGCCCATGAGGGCTGAGGGATGTGAGCAACAAAGCCCCTTCGCTTTTCCCTTTGGGAGCAGGGGCTGCCCCAGCCTGCCGTCCCCGCCCTGGCACCTGCAGTGACCCAGTGTCCGTGCTGACTTGCTCTCGGTTTCGGTGTGAGCTGGCACGGTGCAGTGCCGAGAGTCGGGCAGGAGCCTTGTCAAACCCAGCGCCAAGAAGCAAAGCTTGCAAAGTCCACCCAAACTTCAGCTCAGGCTGCTGGGGGCTTGAGCTGCCACCCCCGTATCTGGCGGATGCCGGACTCACCATGGTCGCCCGCAGCTGCAGCGATTGCCCATGTCGCTCCCTCCTCCATGAAACACAAGCGTTCTCTGGACAGGGAGAGCTTGTATTTCCTGGTTCCTGCTCGGCCTCTGGCTATTCCAAGGGAGTGTCTGGCAGTATCGGATTTCTCTCCACGCTGTACTGACGCTTTGCTATAGGCCCGTGCGTGCCATCTACCGGAGCGCTTGCCCTGGGCTCTCCGTGCCCCAGGGACAGCGCTCACCTCCTGCTACCCAAGGAGGAAAGGGCAAGGTAGCAGCGTCTCTCTGCCCTGGGGCTAAAATGCTGCTTTGTGATTTGTACAGTGGATGTCCCTCCGCTATCCCTCTCTCCCACCAGCGCAGCCGGCTGATACCGGCAGCGATGCAAAAGAGAATGGAGGAGGGATTTCAAATGTTCCTGATCAAAAGGACAAACACCGGGGTGGGAGCTCTCAGTGTGTTCCTGCTGCTCATCATTGCAACTCCAGCAGGATGTCAGAAAAATATGTGGCACAGGCTGGCATCATCTGGGAGAGAAAGTGTATTTTCTGGGGAGAGAAGGTGGTATCCCAGCAGAAGTGAGAGCAGGCTTGCGGGTCTACTCTCAGCTGAACTGTAGCGCTGCTGCTTCCGCTACTGGCAGAAAGGCATATGCAAACTCAGGGACATTATTGGGAATCTTTTTTTTACCTATCTAGATGTAAGTGTATAGGGTTTTGCTTTTGAGAATGTCAGAATCCCATGAAGGACCTCGCATGATTAAGGACCTGCAATACAGCTGTTAGGCTGTCTTAGGCCCTCAGCATCTTAAACAGGAACATTAATGTGCATTTTACCTTTCTACCCCTGTTGAGAGTCCTTCAGACTGTGGTAGGTCACTCCTGGACTGAATGACAGGTAGCTGACCTCTGGCATCTCTTAAGAGAGCTGATGCTTAATATTGAAAAATACCTTGTCAATATAGTCCTTGAGCAGAAACTGTGCTCCACAGCTTTGATTTGGCAGACAACCCAAGTTCTGTGCAGGTCTGAATGCCTCATGGGATGTGCTGACAAGTGGGTAAGTTTTAATTCACACTTCTGGCAGGCTATCTCAGGAACCACTGCTAGTCCTCTATTCCAGCTGTACCCATGTTCTCAGCCAGGCTCACAAGCATCATTTATCATCTGCCCAAGTGCAGAGCAGAGCCTGTATCTGTCCAGAAGTGGCAGGAGATGAGTTCTGAACCGCAGGGCACATCTGCTCTCTTAGCTGAACCCTGGATGAGCTGCACTGTGACCTTCAGAGCTTAAGTCTTGCTCAGAAACTGCTCGTCAGCATGTGGCTGGAGAAACTCTTTGGTTCAGTCTGCACCACAGCAGCCCAGGGAGAATTTAGGATCAGATTTATGTGAGTAAATAGGATTTAGTCCTTGTCTGAACAGGACTATGTTCTCAGGGTTCTGCAAAGATCGGGTCATCTCAGGAGTCTGCCCCTGCTTGGGAAGTTGCAGACTGTCTCTAGGTTTGCCACAGACACTGTTGATTTAGAGAGCCAGTATCTGTTTTGATTTCTGGGATAACTTGGGCTTTGTTGCTCTGTGGACAAGAAAGAAGAAAAGGCTGAGAGACTGTTCCCATCAGCCCCTTTCACAAATAGTGGAGCTGCTGGTTTGAGCTCCACCAGAGAAACAGAAAGGCATCAAAAACATTGGCAGAGCTGGAGATGACTTGGCTGCCACTCTGCATTCCCTCCTCAGTCTGTGTCTGCAGGGATGAAAGAGAGCATGGCTTCCAGCACTCCTGCTCAGCAAACTGATCAGGATATTTTGTGCAAAGCCTTGCAGGGTGCAGAGGAACAGCCCAGTGGCTGACACCAGGCAGTGCCAGCCCCTTTCACTGCATCGTTGCTGGGGCATCTGTCTTCATGCGCTCAGGGACATTGTCGGATAACAAGCTGTGCAACTGGCACAGCACGAGCCTGCAAGTGCCCAGCAATAGAGAATGAACTCATTGGAGAGCAAAGGGAGGGCTAATAAAAGTCAGAGGGGAAATAGAACTGTGTAATGACTACTAATGCTGTGCATTTCTATTGCCATAACATCAAGGTACCTCAGACATGGAGGAATCAGAGCCACGCGTGACAGGTGTGGTTCAAACACAGAACAAGCTGACATTGTCTATAAAAAAATGAAGGGCATCCCTCAGCAGTACAGACTGTGAGTGTGGGGTATCTGATCTGCACTGCAGGGAAGTAGTCTTAGCCATCCTCCTGCTTGCCCTCATGAAGCTTGCAGGCAGGGCTGCACTGAAGTTGGCTCTGATCCTCACTAATGGTAGGGGCTCTGAGAAGCTGAAAATAGCTGCATAGTGGCTTGCTGTGGTCTGGATCTCACTTTGCCTTGCAAGTGTGAAAGAGCAGCCTTGTATCCCTGTTTCAGCAACCAAGGAGGTATGCTGCATGGGACAGACTCCTGAGCAAAGCATTTCTGGCCCCATTTGTTCATGGAGGAAGAGTGCGTAAGTCTGCAAGTCACATCTCAGCAGGGAGAGGGAGAAACTCTGTCCACAGGGACCTTGGTACCTCCTCTCACTGTGAGAGGGCTGCACTGAGGCATGCCACGGACCCCCATATTTGGCCAGTGACACAGCATTTTGGCTGCTTTAATTGGCTCTGACAAAACAAGGATTGCAACTGGCACCTGCTGAGCCCTTGGGGCCATCCCAAGGCAGCAGCTGCCACTGACAGCAGCACACACGATCCCTGGCCCAAAATCACAAGACTACTGAGACATTTCTCATGTAGCCGGGAGCATCGCACTGTCTGCAAAAGGGACCAAATTCATCCCCCCCGTGACTCTACAGAGAGTGCTGAGATGCAAGCAAAGCACTTGGGATCTGAGCGGAGCCTTTCCCTTCAGCAGCTTGGGGTTCATTCCCCTCATAAGGGCTGAAAAGGTGCATGTGTAAACAAGCATTATGTCCCATAAACTAGAGGGCTGAAGCAAGCAGAGGCCATGGGTTGGCATTTGTTTAATTGGGCTAACTTCAGCTGCAGGTCTGGAAATGCACAGTGAGCCTCCAAGAGCTCATCACTCTACATCTTTTCTCCTTGAGGATGCTGCCTACTGTAGGCTCCGTAGAACAGCAAGCAGCTCCAGCTGCATCTGAGCCAGGAGAGTCAATTACAGAGGTACCCCTGCTGCCCCATGGACAGAGGTCCTCCAAGTCCCCACTGATGCCATTTCCACAGATGAGCTGCGTGAATAATCTACTGCTCTGCTCCCCATATCTGAAGCAGCTAAGGCTCTGTCCATCCTTCCTGCTGCAGAGTACCATAGCCAGAAGGAACACGAATCCAATGGAAACAAGCGAAGATCAGAGGCAGATTTATTCCTCTTTCCTCCTGAGAGCTGCAGGCACTTTTACAGACCAACAAGCACCTTCCATCTCTATAAAGATCAGAACCAAGACACTGGGATCATCTCTTCCCTCTTCCCAGTACCCTTCTGGGCTACAGCAAAGAAGCTGTTTTATAGTCCACTGTGACACAGACTCACAGTTCAGGGCAAGAGTGACCCTTGCCATTTCGGATGAGAGGAGAGCACTCTGCATGGCGCTCAGTGAGCACTTGACCTAGGAGAAAACTTGCATTACAGTCCCTCACACCGACACTTTAGTCTCCCTCTTTTTTGGTTCCAAGTCCCTTTTTCCATCCATCAGCCTTAAGAAGAAAATATGGCATTTATAGGGCTGCTCACAGCCCTGCTAAACACTGATGATGGGAAATAGGGGTCTGGCACCATGGATTCCCCATCCCTGTCCCACCCACCTTCCCTATGGAAGCCCAGATTATGGGCCTTTAGGACTCTTTCTTCTCTTTTCCTTCCCCAGACTGTTCTTTCCCCACTGGCTGTTCCTGTTGAGTTATCTTCACCTCATTGACTCTGGCCTTTATCTCCTTCCCTGTCCGGGGAGCCACAATGCTTAAAATGCCATCATGGGACAACGTGGCTCTCACCAGCAAAGGGTCAACATCCAAAGGAAGGATATAGGTCCTGGTGAACTCTCGGGAGATGAAGCCGTGGCGGTCAGCCTTCTGTGGGTGCTGCCCCACCACCTCCAGCAGGTTGTCCACGGTGCGGACAGTGAGCTCATCCGGCAGGAAGTGACAGACATCCAGGAATACTTCGAATTTGTGCTCATTGAGGCTTATCTCAGAGATGCCTCGATCCAGCTGCTTATTGATCCGAGGTCTGATGTAGTAGCCATGGTACAGAGCAGGTGCTAAGATCTCACATGGGGCCACACCTGAAAATGATATGCAGTGAGGAGTGTGGGGTTTCCAGGGGAAGGAGTTGCTGAAGGATGGTTGGCAGCAGATAGGGGAGGCTGTCAGGAGGAAGCTAGGGCCTGGCAAACACCTTGGTTTTGCCACCACATCAGCACAGTATGTGTCCCTAAAACACATACACAGCCAGATGTGTGCCAGACATGGCCTCCCATCACAAAGCCAGCAGCTGCCAGCAAGACAAGGGCTGGTTCCAGCTTTTGCATGTCTGCTGGATGGACAGAGAGGGATTGGTAGGTGCACTGGGTGCCCTGCAGTGCAAAGCACACAGCCAGGGATGGGCATGAAAAATGCTGATGATGAAGAAACTGCTCTGAAGAACTAAAGCCCTTTTGTGTGCCATTGTCCAGGAGGCTTTCCTTGGAGCTTTTTGCATTTTCACGCTGTTGTGCTGGTGCTGAATGGTTCTGCTGCTGCCCACATTCCTTCCCCTCTGCCAGCCACTGCCCAGCTTTGTGCTGAACACCACAGCTCAGCTTTTCTCAACAGCCCCCGGCTGCAAAAACTTCCCCTCCCCCACCTCCGGCCCCAGAGCATTTTGCTCCATGTTTGCACAGCATATACATGAATGCCAGATCACTGGGGGCATGAGGGAGGACAGGAGAGACAGCAGTAAGCATGGATGGAGGAAGTGGACCTGAAGAGAGAGACTCTGGCCATTCCCTGGATATCCCCCACCTCCATTTGGGTTCTTGTGCTTAAAATTCCTTGGCTCCACCTTACCTAGCCTGCTCTGGAGCTCAGTATCCCCAGGGAGACTCCACCAGCCCTCCTGCACCAGAGGAGAGAAAGGTGCTTACCTTCTCCAAAGTTCTGGTCATAGATCTTGCTAGGGTTGGCAAACTCATACTCCGAACTCATGGGGTAGGCATGGGGGACAGTCCTTGCAGCCATGGTGTGTCTTTCCAAGCACTCACTGCCTCTGAGAGTGAAGGCTGCAGATTGCAAGGTTTTAATTGGGTGAATTCCACAGGGAGGAGTGTGTGATAAAAAGATGGACCAAAATAGCCACAAGCACAGGCCCGGGATGCCTTGCCAGGGTGACGACGGAAGCTTCTCACTGCATTCCAGCAGGGAGTGCAGGCACTGTCTGCAGTCAGGGACATCTTGGGGAAAATGCTGTACTTCCTCCCACCCTGTGAGATCCCCTCCTCAAGCAAGGGCTGTGGGTGGCAAATGGGCAGCCAAGTACAGCAGGGAGGCACAGAGGTGAGCTAAGGGAGGCTAAAGCAGAACAGACCCCAGGCCCTGCAGCCTGTGATGCTCCTATGGGCAAGTGCAAGCAGGAAAGTTCATTGTAAGCAGGGCTTAAGTAGTCCCTAACACTGGCCCTGCTGGCCCTGCAGCACCCCATGGGGATAGGGCAGTAGCGAATGATGGCTGGTGCTTGACTGGGTCATGCACAATCACATGAAATCACTATCACACTCATTTCTCCACTGTGAGCTTAGGACTCAGATCAGCCCTTCCCATGCCCTCCACAAAGGAGGTTAATTTTCCCAGCAGCTGAGCATATGGCTCAAGCCTTTTGTTCCTATGAGTGGTGAAGTGGTGCAGGTAGTTAACAGGATTCAGATACTGACACCTCTGCATCCTGAATGGTGCTGCTGCAAGCTGCCTGTCCAGTCTGTTCCCTGGCCAGAGCTTTGGCACAATGTAATGAGACCCAGAGAAATGCTTGTGCCAGAGATCACGAGTTAACAGGGATCTGAAGCTGGCATAGATCCAGTTTTATTGAACTGGGGGTGGTCAGGGGAAGGGAGGAATGGGACACGGATGGGGGGAAGTAGTGTACCCTGAAACCAGAGATTTCCCTGAGTCCATGTCCCTGCAGTGCGAGAGCAGGTGCATTACTGCTGATGTAATGGGGAATTGGAGAAGGTATTTATGGCAAGAGCTGTTGCACAGGGCAAACCCTGCTCCCTGTTCTTGCAGCCATGCTGAGATGAAAAGGGTCAGAACATTTTGCAAAAGACTGGTGGTGCTAGCAGTAAGAATGATGTGCCTCTGAGCCAGTAATTGTGCTTAAGTTGCAAGCGAACACAGGCAGAGACTAACTCTTGCCCTTTAAGGACAGTTGCTGTGCTGATATTATTACTATGATTTAGATTCACAGATGAGGCAGGAATTAAAATAAATGTGTGAATGAAGACATATTAGAAGCATAATTATGGGAAATCAGCTTACTGTGAGGGCACAGGGATGTAGAGGTAGCTTGCATCCCTGAGAAAGCGCGTCACAGTGTAGCATCATGGAGGCTGTTGGAGTAGAATCACAGAGTGGTTTGGTTTGGAAATGACCTTAAAACATCCATTTCCAACCACCTCCTGCCACACACAGGGACACCTTCCACTAGACCGGATTGCTCCAAGCCCTGTTCAACCTGGCCTTGAACACTAACAGGGATGGGCATGAGATGGGCTAAGCAACCATGATAGTCAACAAAGACATGCCCTGGGAAACTCCCCATCATGCCTGGTTTATCTCTGCTGACAGCCCTTTGGAATACTCTGAGGTCACAGTGTTGGGCTGTTCTGCTCACTCCAGCCAAGTAGTTTCTGCAGTGGGCAAAAGATGAGAGGTGTTAGGCTGAAGCACTGTGAGGAAAGCCATCTTTCATTTACACACACACCAACGGGTATCCACTAAGGCTTACTGGACTGAAGAGAAGTGCATTGCCAAGGATATCTCAGCAAAGACCTCCTGGGATCTTTCCTGCCCTCCAACTAAAGCAGGCCTGTGCCTTTCTTTGACTTAAGGAGGGCCAGAGCTCTCCCTAGGCTGGTGGGTGATGTATGACTGAAGTCTCAGTGCTGGCAGTGGGAACAATGGCCCCTTGTCATTTTCCCTGTAAGCCAAAGATAGGAGTTGCATTGATCCTGCTGGCATCCAAAGCAGCTGGGAACATCTGCCAAGCCTGCCTGGGTCTCGGCAGATAAACAGCACGTGGGGAGCGGGGTGGGTGGCTGGGCAGTTTGGCTTCTTGCTGCCCCATTAGGCTCCTTCTCTTCTTCTCCCCTTCCCCCTCCTCCTCGGCAATGTGTTCAAATCCCTCAGACAGCTACTGGGCACCACTGAAGGGACAAGCCCAGGAGTGGGACAATAAAATCCCTGACACCACTGTTCAAGAGGCCTGAGGGGGGGGAAGACCAGGCCAGCTGCATGGGTATAAAGCTGTCCTGCGCTCCCGGCACAGCACTGCAGCACAGTTGTTTGCCAGGCACCTCCAGCGCACTCCAATGGATATCACCATTCATAACCCCCTGATCCGCAGACCCTTCTTGTCTTGGTTGACACCGAGTCGTATCTTTGACCAGATATTCGGAGAGCACCTGCAGGAGTCAGAGCTACTCCCTGCTTCCCCCAGCCTCAGTCCCTTCCTGATGAGATCCCCCATTTTTCGGATGCCCAGCTGGATAGAGACAGGACTCTCTGAGGTAATCTTCCCTTCTTAATGCTCTTTGTTATTGCTGTGCATACATCCTGATGGGTCTGGAGCTGGAGACCCATGAGAGCTAAGATCTTGGAAGCTTCTTATAGGTGGTTATTAGGAAAAGGCTGGGGAGAAGGGTGCTGTGTTTGTGCCTCTGTTCTTCTGCATTAAGCAAGAACCTCTGCATGCTTGTCTAATCATTTGTTACCAGAGTGCAACTGTTGCCATATTGTTCGGAATAGAAGCAAACTGAGCTGAGCATGTGTGGCAAACAGGAGCTGATGGAAGAAAGGAGGAACCCTTAGTTCCCTGTCTGCTGTGCAAAACTTTCAATCCCACTCCCTCCTGAGAAGCAAACAGCACAGGGGTAGTTGGCAGGGGTAGTGAGATGCCGATGTCAGGCAGTGTGGGAGCTCACGCTGAGGAAAAAGGGACCTATTTTAGAGAATCACTGCTGAAAGGAGCAGCATTGTAAGATACAGGATCCAAAGGATCATGAAGCAGCCGGCAGCTTACTTCAGGGGCTGAGCCAAGAGGCACGTAGCTCAAACAACCTTGCCTGTTCTGTGAGTCAACTGTCTTATTTTCAAGTAACTTGTAGAGCTATTCTAAGCCAAAGGATTAAAAGTATTGTTTTAATCTTTGCATAATGTTTCCCTTGATTTAGTGACCTGAGTCTGGCTGTCCACTGAAGCAGCCATGAAAAGCACCACAGATAACAACATCTCACTCAGTGGAGAATCTTCTGGAAGGAGGAGGAGGCACTTAGCCTCCCAGGTCAAACTGCAGAAACCAGTAAGCGTAGAGCTGGCACAGAGGCTGCCTCCACATCCCAAAGCAGAGGTCCAGGAGGCTTGCATGTTCCTGACCATGAATGCAGCAGGAAGGCTGAGAGAGCCAGCTCACATAGCAAAGTTCCACAGACGTGTCCAAGACAGGCAGAATGTGCAAATTCAACCTCAGAAAGCAGCAAAAAGCAGTGTTTAATAGAGATGATAAAGTGCAAAATGGAAGGAAAAGAGGTGAGATTAGCAACAGGTGACTCGGAGTTTCTGCAAAACTCCTGCTGCTCAGATTATGGAGGTAAGCAGCGAGGCTGTGCTTCTCACCAGTGACACATTATTTGGGTTATTAAAGAGCAATGATACAGGAGAAAGCCTGCAAGTCTTCAGATGAGCTTCAGTCACCTGTACAGGCTGGGTTTCTTTTACTTGTAAGACTTGGCAAAATCCAGCCACAGAAACCGGAAACCTCCAGACATTCTGTAAAAAGAATTGGATGCAAACCCCATAAGCCAACTGAACAGTCAGTTTTAACAAATTCAGATTGAGAATCTCTTCCTTGCTTCCAAGGAAAACATCTATCAAGAGAAAGCATCCACATTTTAGATACCACAGTGATCGGCATTAATGTAGCAGGCCAGCAAAGGGCAAAGCCACCCAGATCAGAATGCCAAGTCAGACACTGCATGTGTAGATACCACCTTGAGTCTTGAACTGCTGTATTCTGAGAGTGTTTTTAAGCTGAAACCCTCACGGGCTCTTTTCTGAAGCCACCTACTTCTTTTGCAGATGCGACTGGAGAAGGACAAATTTTCTGTAAATCTTGATGTGAAACATTTCTCCCCTGAAGAGCTAAAAGTGAAGGTGCAGGGGGACATGATAGAAATTCATGGGAAGCATGAGGAGCGCCAGGTACTTCTACTTTAATTGTATGACTGATAGAGTCAGTGTGAACTTCCTCATCTATGGTTAAACAAGGAGACTGCAAAATAATCCTCTGTGATCATCTCAAATAGTTTTGGGTTTTTTATTAACTAGTCCTAATGGAAGATGCTCTGTGCAACACCCCACCCTGCCCAGATGATCCCAGACTGGGCAGCAACAGGGTGAAGATTTATTGCTGATGTTACATGAACCGTGAACTGAACTGGAAAATCACCTTTGAAATGGGCATTTTTGGGCCTCCCTCATTCTGTGAAGAGGCCAGGAATGCAGGGAGGCATTCCATAACCTAACAACAAACTGTAATAACTAAACCACATAATGAATCAGTGCATTACCCTGTTCTGTTACCATGAGGCTACCTCTTCCTGAAAAAGGCCCATCTACCAGTTTGCAATCCTTAAAGATTGTGTTCTGCTGTCAGCATTGCTTGCTGGCTCGGGAGACCTGTGTGGCAACTGGACAGACAGAAGTCAAAAGCCATGTCCAAAGCTGTATGCAGCAGGGTTCGCCAGTCTCCACCTCCCTCCCAGCACTGCCTCCTTGCCAGAAGGAAACAAATACATGTAATAAAATAGCTATGTGACTGGAATTGTCAGCTTTAAGAGCTTCTTGGATCACACAGGTCTGTCAGTCAGGAAATACAGCATTGCTTGTAGCTGGTGGAAGCCTATAATCCTGACATAGCTTCTGCAAATTTTTTTGGCTAAGAAAATAATCAAGTACTATAGCAGAGATCAGCTCACTAGAAAGCTGTGTATTTCTAATGTTCCAGGGACCCTCAGGAATGGGAGTAGTTGGCACTGCATGAGTCTACCTGCTGCATGTTAGGAATGACAGCACACCACTGTGCAATGAGACCAGTCTCTGGCTGGCACAAAAGCTGGCATATATAGCTCCTTTAAAAAGTGTACCTGCAGGCACCTGCAGCCGAGGCAGGGCAGTGTCTCACTTCTGCCTGTCTTCTCTCTTTAAAAAGAGCATCTCATAATAAAAATTCTTCTAATTTTCTGAAAAGTTTTCCTGTGAGAGCTGGAGCTTCCCAGTCTCAGACTTTATGCAAAGAGCCCATGGTTTAGGTGTAACTGAGTGAACATTTCTAACCAGGGCTGTTCCTTCTCTTCTGCTTTTGAAGGATGAGCATGGCTTTATTGCCAGGGAGTTCAGCAGGAAATACAGGATTCCAGATGATGTGGACCCTCTGACCATAACTTCATCACTCTCTCTGGATGGTGTCCTGACTGTGAGCGCACCAAGGAAACAAAGTGATGCCCCAGAGCGCACTATCCCCATCACCCGTGAAGAGAAGCCTGCCATTGCAGGAGCCCAAAGGAAGTAGGCTGCTCTTTCAAGCCACCCTGAAGGGGCCATTTGAGAGCACTTTTCATCAGATACCAGCTATGCTGAATGGCTACTCTTATTATTTATGCTGAGAAAGTTTACTAACAAATAAAACATGAATAAGCAGCTTGTATTTTGTTGTTTTAGCACTGAGCACAAGGGAACTGATGGGTCAAAAAATGATGTGTGAGGTTGCTGTGCAGGGAAACATACCTGGCACCATTCTTGCTTACAGCTTGAGTGGCAGGTGTGTCAAGGAGAGTTTGTCTTGGTGTTCACAAACACTTTGCTAGTTTCACTTGGTGTACTCTGATGTTTTGCAAACATCTAATTGCATGAACCTTTTCCCTCAATGTTGTCAGAGGATTTCAGAGTGTTTCACAAGCAACAGAAAAGTTTTTCCAGTGGAGACTAGACTGGTAGAACAACTTCATGACAGTCAAACCCCTTTGAAGTGTGGGTATTTGATAACAACTGACTGGAAGACAACTGTATCTTAAATCTCTAGAATGACTCATGTTACGGAGAAGCATCCAAATGCTGCCACCAATTCAGAGCAGTTGCAGTTTAAAACTGCAGAGCTGCAGTAAACACAGATATGTCTAGAGAGGAGAAGAACATCCTGCTCTTGTGATGCAAATCACATCACCTTGAAACCATACTGTCAGTGCCCTTCAAGCAGCAAACAGGATCTGATGTCTACAGTATTAATCTGATTTATGCAAACACTGTTGAGTGGTACAAAATACAAATCTTTTCTATAGAGTAGGCTTTTGTTAGGCTCAAACTTGGGAGCAAGAAATAGGAATTTTGAGCAGAAGCTCATTGGGGATAAATGTGATGAGGTTAGCTAGACAAGAATACTTGAAATGCAAATACCACTCCCTGAATGACTTGAAATACCTGTTCTGTGGTGGCACAGGAGTGCAACTCAACAATGAGAAAACGACAGAAAACAATCCTGTCATCTCCAAGCACAAATGTCATTCAGAAGCTCTTTAGCTACACTACAGATCCAACAGGCTATGTTTCAGTTCTGTGCATGTACTTTTTATTCTCCAATGCTTTGCCTTGCGGTAATCTGAAGAGGATGTTGTTTCAGTGAGTATACTGAAAACCTCACCCCATAGGGGTTTGTTAATAAATCATTTCGTTGGTGGTGTATCTCCAGCCATACTGGGAAAGTTTTGAAGTGCTGCCCCAGTCCATCCACAGCTCCTCAAGGCCAGTAGCATACATTAAGGACCATGGAGAGAGTTGTACATAGAGATCTTGGGCATGATCTGGCAAGAGAAATCAACAAGTCCCTAGGATCATCTTCGATCTCAACAGCAGTTAACATGACAGGGAATATTGTCCCTTCTACTCCCACAATCACTGGAGAGGGACTTCTATACTTGTGTGTGTCACGGAGGGCATCAGAGAAGAGCTGCGTTCCTTCTTGAGGACAAAAAGCTTTTTTGGTTTGGTTGGGTTTTTTGTTTTGTTTGTGGTTTTGTTTTGGTTTGGTTTTTTTTGGGGGGGGGGGCGGGGCGGGTACGGTATGGTATGGTGTTTATTTCCCTGAGCTTTCATCCTGCATTTCTCAGTACCGAATACATCTCAGAGTAACTTACCCACCCTTCGAAACAAAGTGATTTAGCCAAGGCCACAGGGACCTAATGCACAAACCAGAGTCAGACCTCATTGATGGCAGGCGGTAGCTCTCTGTTGGAACTTGCTTTCTGAACAATTTTAAGCCTTTCACTGTGACTCCTGAAACATTGTCCTTGGCCTATGCAGCAGCTGCAAGCGCACAAATAGAATAGGCGTCAGTAAAGCACTGCTATTCTCTCTCAAGCCATAACTCGCAGTCCGGAGGCTACACCGGCGTGTCAGTTATAGCTGCTGGCCTCCCCTGGGACCCCGGCAGCTATTTGGCCCTGCGCAGAGGGTCCGTGTCGGGGAGTGGCTGCCAACAAAGCAACCGGAGATGCCCGCAGGGGCCCAGGCTGCGCCCGAGAGGCGAAGCCGCTCTCGCAGCGCGTCCAGCGGAGCCCAGCCGGGGCCAGCGGCGGTGCGGCCTGATGCCACCAGCAGGCGACCGAAGGAAACGTCATGAGGCAGCGCCGGGCTCCGGGCGGAGTGCGGGTATGAAGCCGCTGCGCCGCGTCCTGCTAATCGGCGAGGGCAACTTCTCCTTCGCGGCCTCGCTGTGCGGGGCCGAGGGAATCCACGTCTTAGCCACTTGCTACGAGAGCGAAGAGGAGGTGTCCGGGTGTGGAGGAGCAGCGGAGAACATCCAGCGCCTGCGGGAGAAAGGTGGGTGCGCACCCCCTTCGGCGGGGAGGGAGAATGGTGGCGGTGGTCCTTGCTCACAGCGTCCTAGGAGGTCGGGACAGGGAGAGGAGCGGTGTCGGTAATGGTCAGCCCTTACCTCTAACCGCTGTTGTAACAAGGCTCTGGAGCGGCGGCGTGCCTTCGTTAGATCAGGGATCCGGCGCTGCCATTGCCTCCGCAGGAGCTGTGCCGTCACTCTATAGCCTTTCACCGCTCCACGCGCCTAAGACGGCTGCTTTTGCCGGGGAATTTGAATTATCCAAATCAATTTGCCCTAAGATCTAATCAGGCTGAAACAGAACTGAAACAAGTAGCCAGCAGTAGACTCCCCAAGCGAGCAAAGGGAACCTAAGCTTTGTGGTTTTCCTAATGCAAGGATGGGAAGATGCCCGGTAGCTGCTGCTTTGATATGTTTAAAAGTGGACTAGGGGGCTAACTGCTAGCTTCCTTTAACATTTTCCATAATGATTAACATCAGTCTTGTTTTTCGATTACTGTTGAAGGAGCTGAAGTTATGTTCTCAGTGGACTGCACCAAGCTGAAGGACTATTTTTTACCAGGAAAAAGAGAATTTGACTGTATTCATTTCAACTTCCCTCACTGTGGGAGAAAGGCTGGGGTAGTGAAGAACAGGGAACTTCTTGCACGCTTCTTCCATAGGTGAGTAAGCCAGAAATAGTTCTATGCTAATTGAGTGCTGTGATACAGATTTCTAGCTATATTTTCTGACACTATAAGATTTCTGGGTGTGATAGCAGGACTTTTTTTTCTTATTTCCTGGCTTTCCTTCCAGCTCTGCAGACGTGCTATCAGAGGAGGGAGAGGTCCATGTAGCTCTTTGTAATGGACAGGGTGGGACACCTGCTGATCAACCAAGGAGAGAATGGCACAACAGCTGGCAAATAGTGGCTGTGGCAGCAGAGGCTGGATTTATCTTGAGTGATGTTCATCCTTTTAAAGCAGAGACTATCCATGGATATAAGTGTACAGGCTACAGGTAACCATCATGTGGCAAAACTGAAAAGTTGATGTTTGTGCTGTTATAATACCTAGCACTATTATGATCCTTTAGTATCTTGTTTGTTGGAGAGAGGAATCTTCTTTAATTTTCTTTAAAATAGCTACAGTTCTTTTTTGCCTCTGAACAGAATAGCCAAGATAAAATGGCTTGCCAAAGTACACTTTAAAAAATAAGATTATTTTAAGATTTTAAAGGTCAAAATTGTCCATTTGAGAACAAATGTCAATCCCGGCCTAAAGATGGGAGGAGGACTGTGGAATGTGTATCTGCTTAGCAGACAATCACAGAATCACAGCATGGTTGATGTTGGCAGGGACCTCCAGCAATCATCTAGTCCTACCCCACAGCTGAAAGCAGAGCCAGCTACAGCAAATCACTGAGACCCGCATTCAGTCTCCATGGATGGTGACTGCATAACCTTTCTGTGCAGCTTGTTCCAGTGTTGGACTGCTCTCCCAGGCAATGTTGTATTTCAGCACCTTTTAACAAGACTTGGGATTCAACAAAAGGCATGCTAGTGTTGCACAGAGTTAGCTGTGTGATGCTTACTAATGACGCATTAAGTATGGGAAGTGATCAATGACTGTGCTCTGCTTTTGTGTATTGTCAGGAGTCAAGATAAATCTTTCTGTGTAGAGGGTGCTTTAAACCACATTTTCACCCGAAGCATGCCACTTTCGTATTTCAAACCTCTGATCTGCGAAATAGAACTGGAAAACAGAAAAGTTTCTTTTCAAGTACCACAGGTACTCGTGGATAAAATCAATAGGTAAGTTTCATAATTAGTTTCTGTTTGGCAGTAACACACACTCCTGCTCTCAGGGGGAATGACTAGGATAGGTGTCAGATAAAATGGAGTTGCTTCACTTTCCTTCCTTTCCTTTTTACAGAATTTCCTGTTCCATTTCTTCTTTAAGTCTGCTTCATGTTGGCTTGTGGTTATGGCCTACTTAAAAATAAGTCTACAGAACAAATAAAAACCTTGTGAATGCGACCAAGCTGCTGCATACTTGAACCCACAAATAAAGATGAAAACTTTAATCTTTTTTTACTATATTATGGAAGAAATTCAGGAGCTGACTTGGTGTCTGCTAATACCACAATACTAAGGCTAGCAGGATTAAAAAATACCAACCTCTTAGGTGAACCACTGTGTACTTCAGAGACTATCCAGTCTAACAAAATTTGATTCACTGCTGTCGTTTGGTAATGCGTGTGCTGAGTGGAAGTGGTGATCCTGACTGTTAATTCTCATTCCTTTTTTACCAGTGAAAGTGCAATTAATTCTTAATTGTAACATGGAGACAAACACCACTGTCCTGAAAACATGTTAGCCATTTCAACACTTTTGATGAAAGACTTGGCTTGTTTGGATAATTATTAGAAACCTTAATATATGAGACTGTTTTGGGTAAATTGCTGGGCTGAAATTATGATCACAGGAAGGTGTCTCAGGCAAATCTGTTTAGTGGTATGTGTAATTCACACTTTTATTTTTCACAGGTGTTTCCTAGAACCAAATTCAAATCATCCAGTTCGGATACTAAAGGAGAAGCTCACTGCAGAGCTTCGCCAAGCCTTTCCGTTACAAAACATTGACTGCCGCCTTTCTCTGCTCCACCAAGGTCAACTCGATGGTGTTTGCCACTCAAATATCTTTTGGATCATTCTGAAGCCAGAGGAGACTCCAAGCACTGAAGAAATGTCTAATGGACTGGCAAATGCAGTTTCATTTCACCCTGTTGATTTTTGCAGAGATGCAGATAAGAATGGCTGGGTGAATGTACAACAGGAATGCCACATTTCAAGGCAGTATTATCTTAGGCCTTCCCTTCTGCCTTATGCTCAGGCAGTAATACAAAGAGGAGCTTTTCTCCCAGAGACACTTCATGTTATTTCTGGACTGGTTTTTAGGAAGTGTTTTATCACTCCTTCCTCCATGCCTGTTTTTCATGAGATGGTTTTTGTAAGTGCCATTAACAGAGGTACAGAGAAAAGCTATATCCAGATGTTGGTGAATAGCATTAAAACCAGCATACATTCTCTTCACCAGGCTGTTCCCAGCTTTAAACTGAGTATCAACCTGCAGGAAGCAATGAGCTTTGAAACAACTGAGCTAAATGACTTTGCTGCTTTTGAATCTCAGCTTAGTAAAATTCAGTACTTAATCTGTGTGGAAACAGATACTTCAGAGTCCCATAACAAGGGTTCCTGTGTAGGAGTTATAAGGACAGCTCATTATGAACTAGTAAGCAGTGAATTGGTTGTTGTCTTTGCTTCACTGAATCTTGACCTCCTAGCCATGCTGATCTGTGGAATATGTGACTGGCGAATGCTCTGGACATCAGACAATCGGTTCCTCCATCAATTTCCTAGAGGAGAGTTAAGGCTATTCAAGAGTTTTTCTCTCTATCCACCTTCCTACGTGCATGATGTCAGCTTTTGGGTTCCTGACGGGGAACAGTTCGATGAAGTTGCTTTTCACACCATTGCCAGGGAGGTGTCGTGTGAAATGGTCACATCCATCCAGTTAATCGACAGTTTCCAGCAGTCAGAGACAGGACGGAGGAGCTTCTGCTACAGGCTGACCTTTCAGTCCTGTGACAAGGCACTGAGCCGTCAGGTCGTGGCAGAGATGCAGCTGCTCTTCCGGAGGGAAATAAACCAGCGCTTGCGTGTAACTGTTCGATAACACGGTGTTGGTTGGTTGCGGGTGCTTGAGCAGTGTTCGTGCTTTCTGCTGATGTGGAAAACCTGTCCTGCCCCTCCCGTGCGTGTAACACCGGGTGCCCTGCAGCGCCCATCGCCCGCAGCTGCCGGGCTTTAGGGAATTAAAAGGACCCCCTTGTGGCGCACGAGGGGTTGGACACGTACACGGCGCGAGCCGAGCGCGTGCGGCAGCCCCCGACGGTTCCCGCCCGCCCGCGCGGGGGCGGTCACGCGCCAATTGCCCACAACGGGGGCACGCGCTGGGCTCGTGCCCTCACCTCAGGGGGTGCCTCGCGGGTTTGGGCGGGAAAAGCGGGCTCGT